>SJYT01076394.1:0-10205 GCA_006410635.1 Cephalophus harveyi
TGTTGATTTATAGATGGCACCTTTGCATAAGACCTTTCTCTGGAACCTTAAAAGTTCTACCACATATCCTGTTTGTAGGCAAATTCTGTGAAGTTTTTTAACTGTAGCTAATTGGATCCCAGGGATATTCACCATTATTAGCAAATCTTCTCAACAAATCAGTTATTTCAGAAAGCTTCCCTGGAGGCTCAGAAAGTAAAGAATTCTCCTTCTTCATTGTTGGGAGACCTGGGTTCAATCCTTGAGTTGGGAAGATCCCCTGCAGGAGGGCATGGCAACCCACTCCAGTATTCTTTCCTGGAGAATCCCATAGNCAGTTATTTCAGAAAGCTTCCCTGGAGGCTCAGAAAGTAAAGAATTCTCCTTCTTCATTGTTGGGAGACCTGGGTTCAATCCTTGAGTTGGGAAGATCCCCTGCAGGAGGGCATGGCAACCCACTCCAGTATTCTTTCCTGGAGAATCCCATAGACAGAGGAACCTGGCGGGCTACAGTCCATGTGATTACAAAGAGTCAGACATGACTGAGTGACTAAGCACACAGCACACAACTGAACTTCAGAGGATAACTTTTATAGCACCCATCTTTAATTTTGATCTACCCCTTAGGTGTACATGAAGATAAAACACTATAACGAGAACAAAATATATTAATCACTTATGAATGTTGGTATTTGATAACAAGCAAGCTTAATATGGAGCCTGGATATTAACTATTTTAAAAGTCAAATATTTAGGTGGGTAACTATTAGATTTAAATTATTTTTTCATTATTGTATTTTGTTTTTAATTAATCTATCATTCATGCAAATTATAACTTGCAGATATCACTTTCACATGTACATTAGATGATTATATAAACACTATCATAGTATTTGCACTTCACACAAGTTAAAAGGTGCCACACTTTTTCAAATTGGTTATACTTGCATCATTTCTGGAATTAGATTAACATGGCTGAAAATAATTCTACTCTTCAAATATATTCAGAAATACTACAATGATTTTTGGAGAAGGCAATGGCACCCCACTCCAGTATTCTTGCCTGGAAAATCCCATGGATGGAGGAGCCTGGTAAGCTGCAGTTCATGGAGTCGTTAAGAGTCAGACATAACTGAGCGACTTCACTTTCACCTTTCACTTTCATGCATTGGAGAAGGAAATGGCAACCCACTCCAGTGTTCTTGCCTGGAGAATCCCAGGGACAGGGGAGCCTGGTGAGCTGCCGTCTATGGGGTCGCATAGAGTCAGACACGACTGAAGCAACTTAGCAGCAGCAGCAGCAGCAGAATGCTTTTATTTCAGTCATTTAAGTTTAATCTCATAATATCCTTATGAAATAGAAAATATAAGCATTGACAGACACAATTATTAACAAGGAAACTATGACAAGGAATCAGAATGCCATTTGCAAACTCAAAATAAAAATACAGGATACTTATCTTTAAATTACTCTTTTACAACTAAAGTATCATGACAAGTTTAGATTCCCACCTAATATGAAGTCTATTACAATTATCTAATAAGTCAATATATACCTATATTTGAAATTATATTGAAAACAAATTTAACTAAATTCAGTTAAGACATATTCTTACATAGAACCATACTTGCTCATCATGGTCAAGTATGCTTGCATTAGGAAGAAGAAAAATGAATTATACATAACTCTGGATTGGCTCCAGAGAATGTGGTCACCTTGAGCAGCATGTCAATGAAGGAAATAGTTTAAGAAAACTGGTCTGTGTGTGTGTGTGTGTGTGTGTGTGTGTGTGTGTTACTCAGTTGTGTACGACTCTTTGTAACACCATGGACTGGAACTCACCAGGCTTTTCTGTCCTTGTAATTCTCTAGGCAAGAATACTGGAGATGGTAGCCATTACTTTCTCCAATGGATCATCCTGACCCAGGGATCAAATCTGGGTCTCCTGAATTGCAGGCAGATCTTTACCATATGAGCAATCAGGGAAGTCCATATATAATGCAGAAAGTTAATCATATTCAGTAAAAATTTTCACTTCAATAGATTAAGAATTAAAGTAATTGACAAAGTCTATAGAGTAAAATTGGTATTCTATACATCGTGCAATAAACTGAGTGCACAAAGACAATTAAGCAACTTTTCTCTGACTTCGGGGAGATTACAGACCAATAAGCATAGATCATTAGCCAAAAGTTTATCTCATTGCTTGGAAGAACTACATAAATTTGAAATTTATCTAAGTTGCCCAGTTATTTCTAAAGGGCCCACCTCCAAATATCACCACATTAAAAAATAATTAAGTTATGAACTTTCAGTCTATAGCAACATCCATCAATAGATTAAGAATTAAAGTAATTGACAAAGTCTATAGAGTAAAATTGGTATTCTATACATCATGCAATAAACTGAGTGCACAAAGACAATTAAGTAACTTTTCTCTGACTTCAGGGAGATTACAGACCAATAAGCATAGATCATTAGCCAAAAGTTTATCTCATCGCTTGGAAGAACTACATAAATTTGAAATTTATCTAAGTTACCCAGTCATTTCTAAAGGGCCCACCTCCAAATATCACTACATTAAAAAATAATTAAGTTATGAACTTTCGGTCTATAGCAACATCCACAGCAGAGGAATAAATTGCATAAGATCTCATATGCTCAAATGCTTGGTATTATATAATAAATAGTATCTTGTTTTAGAAGCCTTTGAGATAATATAAGAAATCCCCATGTAATAGGAATTAAAATCAATATATGAGTTTTCTCATACAGTGCGATTTACTAGTGAAAAGCACCCACCACCCCACAACCTGAACTGAATCCAGACATCATGAATCCAGACTGAATAAGGCAGGCAGAATAATGTCTTATTTTAAGCCTCATTCAGAGACAGAGAGGTTTGTATGAATGATATCTCCATGAAATAAAACAATATGTTCTGGCCTCTTTATTTCCTAGTACTTGTATTTATTAACAAGGGAGATAAAATTGGCATATATTGTAAGCATCTTTCTTAAAAATTCCTCACCCAAAATATCTGGTATTAAACTCTGTAGTTCATGGCTGAAGCTCATGGATTATGGTTTATGCTCAATTTACACATGAAAGGCAGAGCCGAGGTCTCTATGGAAGGCTATGAAACACTATAAGTATACACAGAGATGGGGATATTGAAAAATATAAGACTTATTACCAGATATTCTCAACTATCTGGGAAGATTAATGGATGATCTTTAGGAATATGTAACTCCAAACAAATCTGAACCACTTGAGGAGATAATTCAATTGGGAAAATAAGTAAGATTTGGTTAATTGACATCATTTACAACATATTCATTCAGTTGCTTTGATAACTTTTGCCTCCTTAAGATTATTTTTTACAATTCTGAAACACCATTCTTTTTTGACATTTAAATGTTAAGCATAATAATATTTTCAAAGTATCTTGCAGGTACAGAAAAAAGACACATACATAGTCCAGTTCAGTTCAGTCACTTAGTCGTGTCTGACTCTTTGTGACCCCATAAACCATCCATCACCAACTCCTGGAGTTCAACCAAACCCATGTCCATGAGTCAATGATGTCATCCAACCATCTCATCCTCTGTCATCCCCTTTTCCTCCTGCCCTCATCTTTCCCAGCATCAGGGTCTTTTCCAATGAGTCAGCTCTTCGAATCAGGTGGCCAAAATATTGGAGTTTCGACTTCAACATCAGTCCTTCCAATGAACACCCAGGACTGATCTCCTTTAGGATGGACTGGATCTCCTTGCAGTCCAAGGGACTCTCAAAAGTCTTTCCCAGCACCACAGTTCAAGAGCATTAATTCTACGGCACTCAGCTTTCTTTATAGTCCAATTCTCACATCCATACATGACTGCTGGAAAAACTGTAGCCTTGACTAGATGGACCTTTGTTGCTAGTAAAGTAATGCTCAAAATTCTCCAAGACAGGCTTCAGCAATATGTGAATCATGAACTTCCAGATGTTCAAGCTGGTTTTAGAAAAGGCAGAGGAACCAGAGATCAAATTGCCAACATCTGCTGGATCATCAAAAAAGCAAGAGAGTTGCAGAAAAACATCTATTTCTGCTTTATTAACCATGCCAAAACCTTTGACTGTGTGGATCACAATAAACGGTGAAAAATTCTGAAGGAGACACACACATAAGATAGCCAAATACTAATTTGGCCATCTTTGTGTGGAGAACAGGTAACAAAATTTTTATGATGTATTAATAATATGATTCTTTAAAATTCATAATCAGTCCTATTAATTCTAAAAAAATATTACATTATTTGAGAAAGAAACANCATGCCAAAACCTTTGACTGTGTGGATCACAATAAACGGTGAAAAATTCTGAAGGAGACACACACATAAGATAGCCAAATACTAATTTGGCCATCTTTGTGTGGAGAACAGGTAACAAAATTTTTATGATGTATTAATAATATGATTCTTTAAAATTCATAATCAGTCCTATTAATTCTAAAAAAATATTACATTATTTGAGAAAGAAACATTGGAAAATATCCCATTACCTAAAATAAATCTATGGTATTAAGTATAATTTAACTCATTATATAGAACACAAATCTATACTGTTAATAGTTACACTTTATATCCAAAACTATGCAATAAGTATACACAGAGATGGGGATATTGAAAAATATAAGAGTTATTACCAGATATTCTCAACTATCTGGGAAGATTAATGGATGATCTTTAGGAATATATAACTCCAAACAAATCTGATCCACTTGAGGAGATAATTCAATTGGGAAAATAAGCAAGATTTGGTTAATTGACATCATTTACAACATATTCATTCAGTTGCTTTGATAACTTTTGCCTTCTTAAGATTATTTTTTACAATTCTGAAACACCATTCTTTTTTGACATTTAAATGTTAAGCATAATAATATTTTCAAAGTATCTTGCAGGTACAAAAAAAAGACACATACATAGTCCAGTTCAGTTCAGTCACTCAGTCGTGTCTGACTCTTTGTGACCCCATAAACCATCCATCACCAACTCCTGGAGTTCAACCAAACCCATGTCCATGAGTCGATGATGTCATCCAACCATCTCATCCTCTGTCATCCCCTTTTCCTCCTTCCCTCATCTTTCCCAGCATCAGGGTCTTTTCCAATGAGTCAGCTCTTCGAATCAGGTGGCCAAAGTATTGGAGTTTCAGCTTCAACATTCGTCCTTCCAGTGAACACCCAGGACTGATCTCCTTTAGGATGGACTGGTTGGATCTCCTTGCAGTCCAAGGGACTCTCAAAAGTCTTCCCCAGCACCACAGTTCAAGAGCATTAATTCTACAGCACTCAGCTTTCTTTATAGTCCAGTTCTCACATCCATACATAACTGTTGGAAAAACCGTAGCCTTGACTACATGGACCTTTGTTGCTAGTAAAGTAATGCTCAAAATTCTCCAAGACAGGCTTCAGCAATATGTGAATCGTGAACTTCCAGATGTTCAAGCTGGTTTTAGAAAAGGCAGAGGAACCAGAGATCAAATTGCCAACATCTGCTGGATCATCGAAAAAGCAAGAGAGTTCCAGAAAAACATCTACTTCTGCTTTATTAACTATGCCAAAACCTTTGACTGTGTGGATCACAATAAATGGTGGAAAATTCTGAAGGAGACACACACATAAGATAGCCAAATATTAATATGGCCTATCTTTGTGTGGAGAACAGTTAACAAACTTTTTATGATGTATTAATAATATGATTCTTTAAAATTCATAATCAGTCCTATTAATTCTAAAAAAAAATATTACATTATTTGAGAAAGAAACATTGGAAAATATCCCATTACCTAAAATAAATCTAATAGTATTAAGTATAGTTTAACTCATTATATAGAACACAAATCTATACTGTTAATAGTTACACTTTATATCCAAAACTATGCACATTTTCATAAGAAAATGCAGCAATCTTAAAAATGTATATCAAGCAAAATATCTACTTTGCACTAGAAAATCATGAAAATCATGTAGGTATGGATGTATTTTGTTCATTGTAAGTATTTACATAATACATGTTTTCCTCATGCCTAAGGTATTATGCTGAGTAGAAACTTAATACACTTAAAATATCACACAAGACTTTCCTGGAAAGAGTAATTCTTCCTTGAAAATGGATCATATGTTTTCCTGCTGTCTCATTTTCTTTTTCTGGTCCAGAGCTTTCTCATGGCATTTTTCATCTCATCATTTCTCACAGCACAGATTAGAGGATTTAGCATGGGGTGATAATGGTATAAAACATGGTCAAAAAAGTAACAATGAGTATGGTGGAAGGAAATGGCAGCCCACTCCACTATTCTTGCCTGGAAAATCCCATGGGCAGAAGTGCCCGACAGACTACAGTCCATGGGGTTGCAAAGAGGGAACACAACTGAGTGGCTTCACTTTAAGGTGGAAGGAGGTCTCGCATACATAAAAACACAGAGTGCAATGAGAGAACCAGCACAGTGATGTGGGAACCACTGGTGGACAAGACTTTCTGCCTCCCTTCATGAATAAAATTCTTTAGGGAGCACAGAATGACCCCATAGGAGACAAGTAAGAGTGTAAAGAAGACCACACGATTTGTCCCATCATTGGCCAGTGCTGTGAGGGCAAAAACATGGGTGCCAGTGAAGGCAAGTTTGAACAAAGGGTGAATATCACACCTGAAGTGGTCAATGACATTTGGACACAGAAGGGAAGGTTGTAAACAGGAGAGGATGAAATACACCATGTAAAAATCCACCAATCCAGGCCAACAGCAACAGCAGAATACACAACTGCTGATTGTTAAATAATAAAAGGATTTGCACATGCCCACGTAGCTGTCATTGGCCATGACCACTAGGAGTAAAATCTCAGCATCACCAAATAAGTGTCCTATAAAAAGCTGAGTCATGCAAGCTTGGAAGGAAATGGTTTTCTTCTCACACAGTAAGTCCATAATCATGTTTTGGTGACTGTGGCAGAATAAACAGCATCCATAAATGAGAAGTAGCCAAGAAAAAAGTACATAGGGGCACCCAGTTTTGGGCTGAACACCACATTCAGGACAATGAGCATGTTGTCCATTGTCACAATGTAGATGAGCAAGAGCATGGCAAGTATTTTCTGATGCTCAGTGCTCTGAGTGAGTCCCAAGAGGAAAAAATTCAGTTACATTCTCTCTTTGTTCCATGTACCCTTATGTATGTCTTATTTCAGAATTCAGGATGCAATTCCCTATACTTGAATTATTGCTAGAGACTTCCTGAAGTCTTAAGATAATTTGTTTGTTCTTTCAGTCAATAGGCATTATGGTTAGTATGTTCCAGTTCTTTCAGAGATCATAATATGAGGCTGATTAAAACATCATCTCTAGCCTCAAAAATTTAACAGACTAATGAAGAGGCAAGTAATTAAGAGACAAAGGTAGAAAAAGGCCACATTATTATTTAAATGAATTGTCAAAATTACCTTTGCATCTAGAAGCTAAGAAAGTATACATATAGTTAATACCTGATACAAAACTTGATCAAACTTTAGTTAAAAATAAGTAAAGATTATTTTACTTTCAATTTATTAAGGAGATGACTTTCACCATTCTAGGGGTATCTTCTTAACCAGTCATTCAAGTTTCAAATAGATATATTTAACAATTTCAATCTTTTTTTTTTTTTTTTCTTGTAAGGATACAGGGAAAGAAACCACAACAACAATTAACCAAAGTAGTTTGATGAAAGTACTTATTTACCTCTTAGAGGATGTACACAGTGTTAATATCCATACATCAATACAATAACAAAACTACTAAATTAGAATCTCTAGAGCTGTGTCCTGAGAATCTGCATTTTACAAAGACCCTAATTCTGACAATATATTAAAGTTTGATAACTAATTGACTGTGCAATAGGAAAATCTAAATTGGTTTTTTTAATGGAAAATAATTACCTTCCTGCACTTTTCCTCAGAGTGTCTCTTTATCAACATCAACATACTTTTGATGAAGTGTTCATTTGACCCTGAACCATAGAAAATGCCTTCTTTTCTTTTCTCCATTGAAAGAGCAAAGTCATTTTGTGTTGTAAAGTCATCTTGTTACTTAAGAATTTCCCCAGAACATTTTTCACATCTACATTTGAGTTTGTAGATTTTGTTGTTGTTCAACCACTTAGTTGTGTCCAACTCTTTGTGACCCCATGGACTGCAGCACACCATGCTTCCCTGTCCTTCACTATTTCCCAGAGTTTGTCCACTCAGCCAATGATGCTATCCAACTATCTCATCCTCTGTCATCCCTTTCTCTTCCTGCCTTCAATCTTTCCTAGCATCAAGATCTTCTCCAGTGAGTAGGCTCTTTGTATCAGGTGTAGAATTTAGGTTTTAAAAGGGAGTTTTCCCTGATATAAAGCATAGCCAGATCTTTATCTATGGAGAAGGTGGTGACTGGGTGCAAATATATAAATTTTCATCAAACAGGCTAAGATGACCAAAATGATGTGAGGAACACAGGTGGAGAGGGATTTGCATCTCTGTTCCAAGCTATAGGTCTATAGCACAAGATGCATGAAGGATACCATCAAGGTAAAGTGCAAGCTAACAAACAAATGAATCTAATACTGCAGCAAGACTAAGGATATGCTTTTCCATGAAGCCAAGTTTCAACAAAGGTTGGAAGTCTCACATAAATGGTCTATGACATCAATCTACAGATAGCCAGCCACACTATAAAGAGGATCCAAATAGTTGCAAGGACAAACCCTTTAGTTAATGCTACTCAAAAGAGGAAGCCACATTCCTGTAACTCAAAACAGTTTCAAAAAATTGGCTTTTGCAGATAGCCACATATTGCCATTGGTAAACAAAGTGGGCAGAACAATCTCAGTAGAATCAAAAATGTTCAACAAAGACTTGACTCATGCAGTTCCTGAAAGATATATATATAGATAGATACATAGATACATAGATAGAGAGATAGATATATTCATACAACAAGGGTCAGCAAGCACTTTAGAGGTCTTGGACAAAGAACAGCAGCTATCTATAAGAGATGAGTGACACAGAGAGGAAATGTAAGTATGTGTATAAAAGAAGACTTGCTAAGTGGAAGACTCATTATGTTCAATTCTCAATACTTTGCACTACGCGCAGGGGGCTGTGAGAGCCGGGCAGGCACACTAGGTGCAGCCGGGAGGAGCTGCCCACGTCCAAGGTCGGGGGCAGCAGCCTAGAGTGCCAAGCTGCAACGGCGCAGGAAAGGCCGAGAGGAGCGACCCTGTGTCTGAGGTCGGGGTGGTGACCGAGAGGAGCTACCCTGCATCTGAGGTGAGTGGCAGCCAGGAGGAGACACCCTGCATCTGAGGTCAGGGGCGGCTGGGAGGAGACACCCCATGTCCAAGGTCAGGGGCAGTTGGGAGAAGCCACCTCGAGCTTGAGGCCAGGGGCGGTGAACCCAGGGAGCCACCACAAGCCCGAGGCCAGGGGCGGCAGCTGGGAGGAGCCATCCACGCCCGAGGCCAGGGCCGGCAGCCTGGAGGAGCAACCCAAGGATCGGTGGCTGCACAGGCGCAGGAGGGCCTAGAGGAGCTATCCCACGTTGAAGGTCAGGAACAGTGGCGGTAAGGAGATACCCTTTGACCAAGGTAAGGAGCAGCGGCTGTGCTTTGCTGAAGCAGCCATGAAGAGATACCCCACACCCAAGGTAAGAGAAACCCAAGTAAGATGGTAGGTGTTGCAAGAGGGCTTCAGAGGGCAGACATACTGAAACCATACTCACAGAAAACTAGTCAGTCTAATCACACTAGGACCACAGCCTTGTCTAACTCGATGAAACCAAGCCATGCCTGCAGGGCAACCCAAGACAGGCGGGTCATGGTGGAGAGGGCTGACAGAATGTGGTCCACTGGAGAAGGGAATGGCAAGCCACTTCAGTATTCTTGCCTTGAGAACCCCATGAACAGTATGAAAAGGCAAAATGATAGGATATCAAAAGAGGAACTCCCCAGGTCATTAGGTGCCTAATATGTTACTGGAGATCAGTGGAGAAATAAGTCCAGAAAAAATGAAAGGATGGAGTCAAAGCAAAAACAATACCCAGTTGTGCATGTGACTGGTGATAGAAGCAAGATCCGATGCTGTAAAGAGCAATACTGCATAGGAACCTGGAATGTCAGGTCCATGAATCAAGGCAAATTGGAAGTGGTCAAACAAGAGATG
>SJYT01076403.1:0-33005 GCA_006410635.1 Cephalophus harveyi
ACTTCAGCTTCTTCAGCATTACTGGTTGGGGCATAGACTTGGATAACTGTGATATTGAATGGTTTTCCTTGGAGACGAACAGAGATCATTCTGTCATTTTTGAGATTGCATCCAAGTACTGCATTTCGGACTCTTTTGTTGACCATGATGGCGACTCCATTTCTTCTGAGGGATTCCTGCCCGCAGTAGTAGATATAATGGTCATCTGAGTTAAATTCACCCATTCCAGTCCATTTTAGTTCGCTGATTCCTAGAATGTCGACGTTCACCCTTGTCATCTCTTGTTTGACCACTTCCAATTTGCCTTGATTCATGGACCTGACATTCCAGGTTCCTATGCAATATTGCTCTTTACAGCATTGGATCTTGCTTCTATTACCAGTCACATCCACAACTGGGTATTGTTTTCGCTTTGGCTCCATCCCTTCATTCTTTCTGGAGTTATTTCTCCACTGATCTCCAGTAGCATATTGGGCACCTAATGACCTGGGGAGTTCCTCTTTTGGTATCCTATCATTTTGCCTGTTTATACTGTTCATGGGGTTCTCAAGGCAAGAATACTGAAGTGGCTTGCCATTCCCTTCTCCAGTGAGATATCATTTTCTCTATCCCAGAGCAGTAAATTGCACCCAGGGTGTGGGATACACTTTCTGTCTGATAAGCATCTGTCAGTCAATCAATGGACCTGACTAGTTGGGGTTTGTAAGAAAATGGCAATTTCTCTTTTAATCTTGTGCCTAATTCCAGAAAGAGGTATTATTTTGAGTGGATCTGAGCTTCATTTCTTACTTACATGTAGTGCTAAGTATCTTACACATATTACTTCAGAGAATCCAACCACTTATGCAAACAACCCTTAGGATTCAACTCAGCTTATTATCAAATTGTTTTATCTTCAGGTATAAAAATACATGTGCTTTGGGGCCCCTCTATGTGGGTCATTCTGGAAGAGAAGTCTGATAAAATCTGCCCTACCTCGTCTTGTTTGCTAAGTGGTTTACGGTGATGGAAGAACAGATTTTAGATGATATTAGGAAGTATTATCAAAAAACACTGTAAGGTTTACCTCGAAATTTTCTGTGCAAAAATGCTGATTTGACCTTTTTTTCCTGTATGGGCTGACCCATTCTCTGCTGTTCTGAGCAACTGCTCTGAAGGTTACAGAGTCTGTTGCTTACAGTTGCTTTAGCAGAGAGTGGCCAGACTGAGCTCCAGCCTTCAGACAGTTTTTTAACTCCTTGTCAGTTAGTTAGAAGCCTAATAAGGGTTACTTATTTTATAGACAGGCATTTCTGTTCCAGTTCAGTTTTGACCAGAGGAGCTCATGAAAAGGAAAATTCTTATTTCCTTCCTTTTTTCTTCCCCTTGTTTCCTTTTTGCCTCCTTCCACTTCCCATTCCTCCCCTTCTTTTCTTGCAGTTACCATTTATTGCAAATATGGGATAATAGGTTGATTTTTTTTTTTGTTAATGCTACCTGGTATGCCTCTTCCTCCCCTATCACGATTCTAGACTCAAGATATTTTCACTTTACTTTTCTGCCTTAGCAGCATTTTAATTAAAAAATGTCTTTAACATAAAAAAATAAGCTCTGATGTGTTATAACTTCTTTTAATATTTTATTTACTTATGGGAAATCATAACTCAAGTTGTCAAATGTTATTGCTAGAAATACAAAAAGGAAAAGGCAGATTGTTAACTGTCATTTCAGACTCATGACATCTTTAGATGTATTGTAGTGACAAGAATAAAATAAATAAACTGAATACTTGAAAGACATGAAAATTGTCTATTTGAGCAAAATAACCTACAATTGAAGGGCTTTAAAGTACAACTTTATTGGCTTTATTTGATATAAATAAATACTGTGTAACTACTCTTTTAGTCTTCTCTAATCAAATGACTTGGAGAAGGCAATGGCACCCCACTCCAGTACTCTTGCCTGGAAAATCCCATGGATGGAGGAGCCTGGTGGGCTGCAGTCCATGGAGTCGTGAAGAGTCGGACACGACTGAGTGACTTCCTTTTCACTTCTCACTTTCATGCATTGGAGAAGGAAATGGCAACCCACTCCAGTGTTCTTGCCTGGAGAATCCCAGGGATGGCAGAGCCTGGTGGGCTGCCATCTATGGGGTCGCACAGAGTCGGACACGACTGAAGTGACTTAGCAGCAGCAGCAGCAGTCATGAAGGAACAGAAGTAAATAAGACTGACATTGTCCTTGATATGATGGAGCTGTTTAGTGTAAGAGACATTAAATAAGCATTCCCCAAAGTAACAAATTACAATTTGTATGAATGTCATGAAAGAAATGCACGGTGTGAGGTGGAAATATGTAATACAGGATGATTCCTAGTCAGGTGTTTGAATGAGGAAGCATTTTAGGGCTGTTTTCTCTGAGGCAGGGACATATAAGCATAGACTGAAGGTAAGTAGAGGTTGGCTAGAGCAAGAAAGAGAAAATAATAGCCCATCCAAGAGAACAACATGTGTAGAGACTCCAGGCTGGAAAAGGGGTTTGGCAGATTTGAAGAACTGAAAGAGTGATTACAGTATAGTGTGGGGAGGAAAAAAAGGGAGCATGGTATTAGGGCATATTAAAAATTTTAAGTTGATTTTACATGTAGCTGTATTAGTTAGCTATTGCTGCATAACAAACAACCATTGAATCTCAGGAGCTTGAGACAGGAAGTGTTTATTTCTTGTTTACACATATCATTTGAGTTGGGTTGGTTCGGCTAGAGGCTGCAGGTCTGATGGTCAGCTAAGAGGTTCTGCTTCATATGGATTGTTCTAGAGCAGCAGTCTAAGGGTCAGTGGCTGAGGAAGTTCTCTTCATGGTGATGGCAGAAGCCCAAAAGAGCAAGCCTGGCAGCAAACAATAGGCAAAAATTTGGCTGTCACATGACTAATATCTCATGGGTTAAAGTAAACCACATGGTCACGCTCAACATCAAGGGGGCACAAACTGTAATCTTCTAAAGGAGACGACAGGAGAGGGAGTGAGGATTTTTTTTTTAGAATAATATAACCTCCTATAGAGGACACAACAGCTATAACTTGGAAGTGGAGTAAACAGGTTTGTTTTTAAAATGGGCATATTAGGGAGTGTGGAGAATGGATTAGAGGGTTTAGGAATAACTGTAAGAAAACAAATTAGGAGATTATCATGTTATTATAAGAGATATACAATGGTGACTTGAGCTAAGTGATGCTAATAGAGATGGATGTGATAGATTCACATGATATATGGATATAGATTGTAGTTATAATAAGGTGTGCTTAGAGTAAAGGTAATGTCAAGTCCAACACTCTTGTCTTTGTCATAAACTCCTGGGTGGATGGACATACTTCTCATTGTGATAGAAAATAAAATCTTTATGGGGCAAGATGATGAGCTTAGTTTTGTACATATTTAATTTCAGTAGGACAGTTTGATATCTAAGTCAAACATCATCTATGTCATCATTGTGAATCACATCTTAATCACCCCATGTTTATTTTCATAATTTCTCCAATAATAGTACATGCTGCACTTATATTTGCTAGTAACTAGAATAAATTGCAAGTAGGATATTCCAACAGATACATTTAACAAATAGCAAATAATTTTATGGTTTTGAGATAACTTAGTCTAACTCCTTCACTTGACAAATACATAAAAAATAACCTAGAGAAGTATTTTATTCTCTCTTATTAGATGCTGCTGCTGCTGCTAAGTCACTTCAGTCGTGTCCGACTCTGTGCGACCCTATAGATGGCAGTCCACCAGGCTCCCCCGTCCCTGGGATTCTCCAGGCAAGAACACTGGAGTGGGTTGCCATTTCCTTCTCCAATGCATGAAAGTGAAAAGTGAAAGTGAAGTCGCTCAGTCGTGTCCAACTCTCAGCGACCCCATGGACTGCAGCCTATCAGGCTCCTCCGTCCATGGGATTTTCCAGGCAAGAGTCCTGGAGTGGGGTGCCATTGCCTTCTCCCTTATTAGATGCATTATTTATGAAATCATAGCCTACATGGGTCAATCACTAAACAATTTTTGTTGGACATTTATGGAACATTTGTATTTTATTCATTGATTTGTGGTATGAAAAGAATTTTAATAACAATTATGAACATTAACAATATAAAATATTTCTTAAGTGCTATATGTAAAGCATTTAAAAAGTATTTTTCAAGAATTATCTCATTTATTATTTATTAAAAGAGTGCATTTATTAAGAAACCGAGACTTAAAATGGTTAGTAAGTTGTCTGATGCCCATGTTCTTAACAATTATATTATTTTGGTCCCTGACTTACAGCAGTCAACAACATGATGAGAGGGACAAGTAATGCACCAACATAGAAAATTGTAGAGAAAATATAAAGTACTATTTATTAAATAGTAAGTTTGGAGGTTACCAACTAATAACTGCTATAAAATTGCATAGATTAGAGAATTCGATTTAGAGGAATAATAATGTAGGCTTTATGTGAAGTTCATTCACTTTGGAATCAGGATGGATATGACAGAATTTATTGTTGAACGTGATAGAACTGCAGTCGCCCAGAGAATGGAAGCATAAGGGAGTGAGATTCTCTTACCATAAACCTTTGAAACAGGAGACAGATCAATTCCCCCTCTTTTTACTCTCCCATGAGCTACTCTGAAGTATGGTTTCTCACTGTTACCCTTCCAGAGAGTTTGCATGTGCCTGAGCAGATCCATCCAATAACCTCTTTAACATCCTGATTTTGAGATAATGCTTTGCGCCTTACCTGACTTTCCCTTTTCTATCATCCTCGTGGCTCGTGGCTTGTTCCTTTTGTATAAAATATTAGCATCTTAATCTTTGCTTTAGATTCTTGTTTCCTAGAAGATGTGGGTGAAGACAATGTTTAAGGTTTCAACTCCTTGAGAGTTACACAAAGTTTTCATTGTACACACTGATTTTTAATTTTGGCAAGGCAAGAGGATAAAGCATAAGCTTCTCAAAGGTGGTGAGCTTCTCAAAGACGGTGGGCTTCTCAAAGGTGATGGATGGGATCAAGTCATTTAGAAGTGAGTGAACACTAGAAAGTACCAATAATCCATATCACAGTGGCGCTTGATTAGTTTATATTTTTTCCTTAGCACATTTGGGGGCTATAAGTCACCTACTACATTGTTTTTATAAAGTATGAGGATATATCATGCCCACAATAATGCAAATGACTTTGTAATGTGAGGTGTATATAACTTGGGGATCCCCAAAAGTCCAAAGTCTTTAGGATGCCCCGGTCATTTTAATTATCTTGGGTTGATGAAATTCTGTATTTTATATGATAGAATTTTGTGGGTCCCATTTAGAGCACTATGGCTGGGTTTTAATGTATTTCATTCAGCTGTGACATACTGAAATAAATGGGCGTTATGAAGTGGAATGCAAAAATATATGTGAGTTTTAGAAGACAAAATTCAAGACTCCAGTGAAATAATATGCTTGGCATAGGCTGCTTTGAGATAATATGCCCAGTGCCTCCTGGAATTCTTGCTTGTTAGGAATAATTACTTTGGAAATTTGAGAAATGCTGTGTGGGTGTATGTATAACTTTCTCCCCATCATATATATTTGTATATCTATAAAGCGAATAAAAATGTTATTTCAAAAACTGCCCTCATGTCTGGGGATGTAGCAGAATTATCTTTCAAAGGAAGATCACTTTTTAATTTGGAAGAAATTGTTGCAGTAGGCCTCTTGATTTGCTAAGTTAAGTAAATCCCAGGGGCCAGTCTGGAAGGGAAAGCCTGTAACACAGAGGGTTAAACTCCTTCCTCTAGGAGTGTAAATAGCTGCTGTCATTCCATGTAGGCTGGCAACTTTTACAGATTATTATGGAGCTCCCTCGTGTAGCCCCTACTGGTTGGGCTTAAGGGAAAGGAATGTTTGGGGTGTGGACATGGAGGGAGAGGTTGGGCAAGAGCCAGACCCTCGTTTGAACCGACGTTGGTTCCAGCAACTCAGCAGCTGGCTGGGGGCTATGGAGAGACTGCCAGGAGAGGACCCTACTTCCAGGATATGATAACAGTGAGAGTTGATAACCCAGTTGAAGCTCTGTCTCTCTCCACTGCAAATCTCCTCTGTTCTTGAATCCTCAGTTGTGCTTTGTGGAATAAAGGGGGTCTGCGTTTGGGGGCAATGTGCACCTGCGAACTGTTGGGTAGGCATATAAAAGTGATGCTGCTGCTGCCAGAATGATTAGGGAAATTAGGGGAGCAGAAGTTTACATAAGAGGACAACCACAGCGGAGTGTGAGCATTTTCTGGGTATTCTCAGAATTATGCAGAGGAGTTTAAGTTGGCTTGTTTGGATACAATAAGTATCGAGTCATTTCTGTTTGTGTTCTCTGTTAGATACAGCTCTATGGCAGAGAACATATCTGTCTCATTTACCATTTTATATCCCAGCACATGGTATTGAGCAAAGAACACTATAGATGCTTAGCAGATATTTGTCAAACGAATGAACAGTATAGAAGCTGGAGATTCACTGGGGCTCATCATATCTGTAAGCTGGAGATCTTAAGACACCTTGATGGATAGTTTTAACACAGTCAATGGCATGAAATAATTTATCAAACTTGGAAAGCTACAAAACTTGCTAGGAATTATGACTGATGTAAAAAGGTAGCTTGACCTGATAGGGGAATACATTTCAGGTTTTTTAAGCCAAATATTGATTTTAAATGTTTTAGGAGGATTTGATGTTTAGAGAGTAGGAGGGCCCAAGAGCAAAAGCACATGGCCCCAGTGACTTGTCAGAGCCTTGGCGGGCCTCCACAAATACTTACTGTAGGAAGCATTTTTAAAAAATCCCATGCTTGTTTGAGGGCAATCTACAGTTGTAGGATGTTTAGAATTTTTATCTCTTTTCTCTCTGTATCTTTTGGCATGAGAGAATAGAACTATATGGGAAAACTAATTTTGTTTTCAAAAATGGATTAAAATACATTCAAGATTAACACACACACACCACTACTATATTTAAGACATATAACCAACAAGGATATAGTGTGTAGCACAGGGAATCCTACTCAATTTTCTGTTATAACCTATATGAGAAAAGAATCTGAAGATGAAGGAATATATGTATAACTGAGTCACTTTGCTGTACACCCAAAAATAGCACATTATAAACCAACAATACTCCAGTAAAATTAAAAAATAAATGTATTCTTTTGAAAATTAGTTTTCAACTACGAATAAATACTGGTTCTGATTGAGAAGTTTGAAAGAATAAAATAACTAATTCTAGACAACAAATTCCTTGCGGACAGGACATACCTTGAGTATGAGGAAATACTCATCTTTAAGTCCTCAGTACTGAGCATTCAGGACTTCCCAGGTGGTGCTAGTGGTAAAGAGCTTGCCTGCCAATGCAGGAGAATTAAGAGAAGTAGATTTGATTCCTGGGTTAGAAAAATTCCCTGGAGAAGGGAATGGCCACCCAGTCCAGTGTTCTTGCCTAGGGAATCCCAAGGAGAGAAGAGGGTGGTGGTCTATGGTCCATAGGGTCACAAAGAGTTGGACACGACTAAAGTGACTTAGCAGACATGCACACACTGAGACTTCAGTCTTGGCAATAATAAGTTATTCAGAGGTATTGCTTTCTCTTTTCATGAATGAAGAAAAACAGTATCTTGAAAAATCAGTCAAATTGCTCATTTTGGTTAGCATAGGGACCAAAAATTTTTATAATTGATAGATTATTTTGATGTTGTAGATATAGCCAGAAGAAGTTAATCAAAATTAGTCAAATATTTCAATTAGATTGCATCATAATGTTTATTTCCAGCCTACCTACCTCCATAAGAAAACCATAAACGCAATGATGCAAAACATACAAAACAAAAGCCAAACAAAGAGGACCTGGAGAGGAAAATTACATTAAGAAAATGATTTTGAAAAAAGTCATAGCAGTTAAGCAAGACCCTTAGCTCTGAGTTTCCTGTCAGCCAACGCCAAGAGGAAGACATGAAAGAATATATATGTTTTCTTGTCCAGCAGAAGGAAACAGCTTATTTCATCAGGAGTGACAAAGATTTTCCTGCTCCTGATATAATTTATAATATAGGTCTTTGTAAAAAAGACACAGAAAAAGCAGGGACAAGATCTTTAATGCCAATATTACCAATAAATATGAAAAATCAAGAACATAATTAAATCATGGTTCTATAAAAGCTATTACTGAGGGTGAGATGAGTAGATTTATGTTTCTAAGGAATGATGTGGCATAAAACTTGGGGAGGATTAAGAACTGAGTATTTTCTATCATCCTTAGTTCTGAGTATCTCAGAGTTCCAGGGTCAATAGCAATGCATCAGAAGTCAATGGTGGGAGGACCCTGTGTGACTTTGGGGGCCCAGGAGGACCAGGCAATGTGGGAGAATTCTGAGCTTTCACCCCAATTCTGCTTCAACCAACGATGTTCCTCAAATCCAGGTTTTACATTTTAAGTTTTTTTTTTTTTTAAATAAATTTTCCTTTGAAAGTTCTGCTAAAGTGAAAGTGAAGTCACTCAGTCGTGTCCGACTCTTTGTGACTCCATGGACTGTAGCCTATCAGGCTCCTCCGGCCATGGGATTTTCCAGCCAAGAGTGCTGGAGTGGATTGCCATTTCCTTCTCCAGGGGATCTTCCTGGTCCAGAAATTGAACCTGACTCTCCCTCATTGCAGGCAAACGCTTTACCGTCTGAGCCACCAGGAAAGCGAAAATTCTGCTAAGAGATATGCAAATAGATTACATACTTTTACTGATGAAGCCTGTTCTGAATACATGATTTAAGAAGCACCCACCTGCCCTAACCCACTACACCTTCTCAACTTTCCCTGCCTTGTTTTTATCAACAGCGCTTACCAACATTTAAATTACTATATAGTATATTCCTTTGTTTTTTTGTGTGTTGGTTACAACAGGAAACAATCCCCTTGAACTTGGTGATCCAAGGACAAGCTAATAAAGGGAATATTAAGGAAAGTGTGGGCAAGGTTTGGAGAAGCCTGTGAGTGGTAGTGTAGTGCCATGGGACCATAACGGTGGCCATGGTGGTGGGGAGCCATTGCCGCTCCTAGGAATGAAGCGGCAAAGTGAAGGCGCAATTTCTAGAATGGAGAGAGAAATTTAGAGAGGATAGAGGCAGCAGGAGGGCTGCCCTTGAGAGAAGGATGTGGCCATTCCACGATGAGTAAGTGCCCCAACTTTACTCTCATTTTTTGTTACAAGTGCCTCCCTTTGGCCAAATGCAACCAGAGGTCAGAGGGTGAGTGTGTTGTGTGGTCTGTACAGACTCATAGATTGGGATGGAGAAGATTAGAGAGTTGGTCAAGTGATGTGTACAGAAAATAGACACTGTATATTTTTTGTCATCTTTCTCCTCCAACTAGGACCTAAGTTCTGTGCGGGCTGGAATTAAAAAAAAAATTTTTTTTTGGAGTATAGTTGATTTACAATGTTGTGTTAGTTTCTGCCATACAGCAAAGTGAATCAGCCACTCTTTTTTTAGGTTCTTTTCCCGTATAGGTCATTACATTATATTTAGTTCCCTGTGCTATATAGTAGGTCCTTATTATGAAAGTCGCTCAGTCATGCCTGACTCTTTGTGACTGCATGGACTGTAGCCTACCAGGCTCCTCAGTTCATGGAATTCTCCAGGCAAGAATACTGAAGTGGTTAGCCATTCCCTTCTCCAGAAGATCTTCCCGGCCCAGGGATGGAACCCAGGTTTTCCGTGTTGCAGGCAGATTCTTTACCATCTGAGCCACCAGGGAAGCCTAGGACCTCATTAGCTATCTATTTTATATATAGTAGTGTGTATATGTCAACCCCAGTCTCCCAGTTCATCCCTCCCCTCTTTTCCTCCCTAGTAGCAATAGTTTTTTTTCTTACATCTGTGACCCAATTTTTGTTTTATAAATAGGTTCATTTGTACCAGTTTTTCTTAGATTCCACATATAAGTGATACCATATGATACTTGTCTTTGTCTGACTTCACTCAGTATGACAAACTCTAGGTCCATTCATGTTGCTGCAAATGAATTCATTCCTTCTTTTTTATGGCTGAGTAATATTCCATTGTATACATGTACTACATTTTTTTATCCTTTCCTCTGTTGATGGACATTTACATTGCCTCCATGTCCTGGATATTGTAAATAGCACTGTAGTGAACATTTGAAAGCCTGCATCTAAGGCTGGAATTTTTATCTGCTTTCTTCTCACTGTATCCCTGGTGCCCAGAACAGTGTCTGATTCATGATTGGTGCTCAGTAATTTCTTGAATGAAGCAATATCAGTTGTTTTTAATGTGAGTTTAAAAACAACTACAATAGTCCAGCAGTTTTGAGGCTGTGCTGTCTCTGGGGTCGCACAGAGTCGGGCACGACTGAAGTGATTTAGCAGCAGCAGCAGCAGCGGCATAATATATCACTATGCTTCTGCTGCTGCTGCTAAGTTGCATCAGTCATGTCCGACTCTCTGTGATCCCATAGACAGCAGCTTACCAGGCTCCTCCGTCTGTGGGATTTTCCAGGCAAGAGTACTGGAGTGGGTCGCCAGTGCCTTCTCTGATATCACCATGGGAGACATTTTTTGAGTGAATTTTCTTTGTCTCCCTGATTTATATGAGTTATAAATGCATGATGCTCAATAAATTATACATATGTGTACATATAATTTATGTGCATGGTATCCCAAATGGTATATTTAAAATTATTATGTTATTAACATTTTGAAATGGTTTTAAACTAGTAAATTTTGAATAATCATATTTAGAAAAATAATTTTCTGCAAGAGCATTTTCTGTATATTAACATAATTCGAATCATTAAATCATCTTTATTTCATACGTGCCTGATGTTGCTGAGGGCTGCCTTATCTTCTTAAGTCCTTTACATTTTAATGCAGAAATAATCATAGCATAAAACGTCAAGCTCAACAACATTTATACTACTAAACTGGTAAAGATTTATCACGGAGACAACTGTTTTGAACACCCTTCTACTAGGGCGAAAAAAAGAGAAAGGTCAGTGATTTATTTGAATGGACAGATGGGTCATAATGTATTCCTTCAAAGTGATCTAATTTGGCCTCTGTCAGGCTGTAAAAAGAAGTGACTCAGAGTGCAGCGTCCTTCACTGGCACAAACGTGGCCTCCGGTGGAGGAATTTCTCTAGCCACTGTGACTCGGGGGCTGGGCAGGGGTGTAGGTCTGCTTCTTTCGGTACTGGGATCTTACACAACCTAGGAATTACAAAAACCAGGAGCAACACCTTGACTCACCTCAGGGAGTCTCTAAGAAGAGTGCCATCTGTCAGTGTCAGAGGAGCTGAACTCAGCGTGGCCAGAGTGACTGAGAAGATGAGCAGGTCTCTGCTGTCCTGGCAGAATCTCGTGATGTCCTGGGACTGGGGCTTCACAGGTGATGCTTCTTCCAAGGGAACTTGGTGACGTAACACCAGCTCACCATTGCAGTGAGGGTGGCAAATTGTGTTAATGCTCAAAACTTTTGCTGCCCCTCTATGGGATGCTGCGCCCTGAAGGAGGGTTTCATGTTCCCTAGCTGTTGGTATCCCCTGAAGGAGGGCGTGGCAACCCGCTCTAGTATCTTGCCTAGAGAGTCCCATCGACAGAGGAGTCTGGAGGGCTATAGTATATAGGGTCGCACAGAGTCGGACACGACTCAAGCAACTTAGCATGCGTCCACGCACGCTCTGTTAGTATCGGAAGTGGCCACATGATTGCTTTGTTGATGAAGTGGGGACAGAAGCTTTAAGAACGAGCTTGTGCTCTGTCATGCTTCATTTGCCTTGCCACAGACTCAATATTCCCCAGAGAGATTGCTCCATTCGCTTGGGTCCTAGAGTGAAGAGGACATGGTGCAGAGATGAAGCCAACGCACAGTGAGCATATAACACAGATGAGACCTTTGTTGTTGTAAGCTGCTGAGATTTGGGGTCATTTGTTACCACAGCTTAACCTGGTAGACCCAACTGATACAAGGAAATCACACCTCTCACTGTCCCTATTTGCCCAGCCTATGGCAAGAAATGGCTGTTATTATGGGCAATCAGCTTGTAGGGCTCACCCGGCTGATGAAGGTAAAGCAGGAACTGTTGGACAAGTGGAGAGTAAGCAGTACACAATGCTTTGCTTCCTGAGAAACGATCTGAACTTGGAAGTTGCCCGAGCAAAGGTGTGCTGGTTTGTTCCAGAGGCTGACTGCTCATGCTGGTCTCTTTGGGCTTCCTAGATGATGCATTGGAAGGTGGCCAACCAGGGAACTGTTCCAGCAAGACTAAACCACTGGCACCTTTGGGCTGTTAAGCGCTGCCATGAGGCAACAGTAACACCTGGAACTGGCGTTCCTGAAGAACAAGTATTGGAAGCAGCAGGAGGCAGGAGCATTAATAACTGTCAAGAGCAGGGCAGACTGGCTAACTTAATGGGTGAGCTCAGTCCACTCGGGGCCTGACGTGCCCTATCACTCTCCCTTCCACAGTCACTCCCCTAGGAGACATATAAATCATCCGATGACCTAATAAAATAATAAGATTTGTCTGAGTTTTGACAACAGAAAATAATAGAGGACCTCAGATTCAGAGGGAGAAATATAGGAGGCATTTTAAAATTGCTTTCTCACTGGAATAGAGGAAGTCTAGAGAGGGACAAAAAGTTATGCTCTGTTCACACAAAATTGTCAGTTTTCTGAAAATGCCCACAAATCTACAACACTTAACAGAGCTATAGAAAAGAGTAAGGTTAAGTGACACTTTTCTGCTGGATATTGTCTCTGTTAGGTATTGATGCCTGAATGGTCTCTTTCTGGCATGCAATTAATTTACTGGAGGTTAAACTTTTTTCTTCATTGTTGCATTGTCATATGTGGGAAGAGTGGGTTTTTAAGTGAAGCAGGGCTGAGTTTGAATTCCAGCTCTGCTTTCTAGATCCAAAATTTTGGCAAAGCACTTAATTTCTCTGAGTCACTTTCTTCCATAGTGTTGTTGTGAGGAATTAAATGAAACTGCAGTGTATTAGGGTATTTGGCATAGAGCCTGACACTTAAGAGCTCAGATTAAGCTCAGCTTAATCTTTTAGAACTATTAAAAGGTGGGAGGGAAGGCATTTGTGCTTCTCGTGACGGTTAGTCCTGGAATGTTTATTGGTGTGATGCATTTGGTAATCATCATATTTAAAGTAATGGGCAACTACTGAGTGTCCCATTTGCTCTATTAGGTGAACTCATGGCTGATCCAGCCCAGTGTTCTGTTTTAAATATCTATTGATATATTACATTTCCCTGTAGCTGATTCCTGGATATTCTGTTTCAATGACATTTTTTCTTATTCACTAGGAGCTGGTAGTTTGTGTCAGTAGTTAACAGCTACGTGTGTACTAAGTCACTTCAGTTGTGTCCGACTCTTTGTGACTCTATGGACTGTAGCCTGCCAGGCTCCTCTGTCCATGGGATTCTCCAGGCAAGAATACTGGAGTGGGTTGCATGCCCTCCTCCAGAGGATCTTCCTGATCCAGGGGTTCTTATGAACCTGCATCAGCAAGCGGGTTCTTTACCACTAGCGCCACCTGAGAAGCCCAATTAACCTCTATTGAATTCAGTAAGTATTTGAGTTCCTATTACACACAAGGCTCTGTGATCTTTTCTCTAAGGCTCTCCTTGCCCCCTGCTTTCCTCACTTCTCTCCTCTTAACAGAAGAAAAAATGATGCTATTCCTATTCTACCTGTGTTCTCAATTCTATTTTTTTCTAGACCTTCAGGGAACTTGCTTTGTCAGATTATTTCTTTATTTGTTTACTGTCATTCACCTTTTTTTCTGCTGCTTCCACCTCTGCTAGGGCAGCAAAGAGAAGAAAAAACACCACCCAAAATACCCACAAGGAGCATCTTCATACAACTCAATCTCCTTCCTCAGGAAGACTAGGACAAACTCCAGGAAAGGGCCAGACACTGCGAAGAGCACGGAGGGTGTTGAGGGCAATGATCAGGATAATTAATTGCGACTGGTGGAGCTGACCCCTTTTCTCTCCCCCATACCGTGTAGTTGGCAGCAAGCAAACTCATGACCTCCAGATTAAAGTTCCGACCCCTTCTTAAATAAAGTGAGTATAATTCTTGGTGCTGGTCTAACATGAGCTGTGGATGCAGAGAGTTGCAGTTGTCTGGAACTCACAATTAGGGGGAGGAAAGAGGGAAGGGAACGAGAGACTTTGGCATGTTATCATGGCATAAAACCTTCATAGAGTTCAGTAGGCTTTCTGACAGAGGGGACATTCAGCCAGATGTCAGCACCAAAGAAGCAGGGAACTCCCCCTTCCAGTGGACTACCATCGCTACTCCTTGCTTGACTGAAAGCTGGACCCCTCTTCCTTTCAGAGGAGGTGAAGAGTTGCAGCATTTGGCTGTTGAGTTTTTAAACAGATCCAGTACTGTCATTGTCTCTTTTTGACAGCTGAAGAAAATGTTCAAGCAAGGAGATCCAACCAGTCAATTCTGAAGGAGATCAGCCCTGGGATTTCTTTGGAAGGAATGATGCTGAAGCTGAAACTCCAGTACTTTGGCCACCTCATGTGAAGAGTTGACTCATTGGAAAAGACTCTGATGCTGGGAGGGATTGGGGGCAGGAGGGGAAGGGGTGACCGAGGATGAGATGGCTGGATGGCATCACGGACTCAATGGACATGAGTCTGAGTGAACTCCAGGAGTTGGTGATGCTCAGGGAGGCCTGGCGTGCTGCAATTCATGGGGTCGCAAAGAGTCGGACACGACTGAGCAACTGAACTGAACTGAACTGAATGGGAAAGTGTCCAATACACTACAATTTTGTGCTATTTGTTTTGTCATATTAAAAATTCTGATATCTTATTAAAAATTCTTGTATGTGAATCTAAAGTATAGCACAAATGAATCTATCTGCAAAACAGAAATAGACTCATAGAGAACAGACTTGTGGTTGCCAAGGGGGAGGTGGGAGGGAGAGGGATGTGCTGGGAGCTTGGGGTTGGTAGATGCAAACTACTACATTTAGAATGGAAAAGCAACAAGGTCCTAATGTATAGCATAGGAAACTATATTGAATATTCTGTGATAAGTCATAATGAAAAATAATTTTTAAAAGAATATATGTACCTGTATATATGAGTCACTTTGTTGTACAGCAGAGACTGGCACAACATTGTAAATCAACTATACTTCAATACATTTTTTAAAAAATTCTGATATCTTTTTTCTCTTTTAAATTAATTTTTATTGGAATGTAGTTGCTTTACAATGTGTTAGTTTCTACTGTCTGAAACCTTATTTTCTACATATTTCAGTCCTAAAATGTCAGGTTCAGGCTATTCAAGAAACATACCTATACTGTACCAATCATTCAAAATCATAAAAATATTTTAAAATTAATAAAATAAATCCCATTATTTACTGAGACAGTTTTGACTCCTGTAGATTGCTTGTATTTCCACGCATATCTTTGAATCAGCTTGTCAATTACTGTCTTAACCCTCTCACTCCTTAATCTAATACTCTTGACCCACTGATCCATTTTGTTGAACTTGAGTTCTAAAGCAAAAAACAAAATGCAAATATACCAAATGTAAAGAGCATGCAAATAATGCAAATATGTGAATGATGTGCCAATGATGTGGAAAAATGCTAGCTTCCACAAGTAGAGCACACAGAGAAGACAGGTAGATGATGTCATGACTTTAGAGGCAGATGGGCTTCCTACCAGCTGCTGAGTATGGGGGAGAAAAATGGGGTCTAACTTGTCCAGCCCTTTGGATTAGGTCTTTTAATTAATGAAAATGTGCAAATATGCAGTTAATATGAA
This sequence comes from Cephalophus harveyi, assembly GCA_006410635.1. Lineage (NCBI taxonomy): Eukaryota > Metazoa > Chordata > Mammalia > Artiodactyla > Bovidae > Cephalophus > Cephalophus harveyi. The sequence goes on from SJYT01076403.1 coordinate 15,862, forward strand.
AATGAGTTAACAGAGAAGAATTTCATACTATTATTACCTGAGGCGAAATGACATGACCTTTTAAAAAACACAACAGCTTCTAGATAGTGATGGGATTTCTGTAAAAATCATTATTAAATCTATATTTCAAAGTGGGGAAATGTATGTGAACAAAATGGTTTCATTATTTTTCTCGTCTAAAATTGTCAAGATCCTGGAACATAATTTGATAGACCACTGAAGACCACCAGTTATCTATAAGCCACACTGTAAGAAATATTAAAAGTCTAGTGGAATTCCAGACAAGGTGGAATTTAAGGTTGAGAAATACTGTACTGGAAGAATAAAGATGTATAACTTTCAACTAATTAGAAGAAATGAAATGATTAAAGAGCACTATTTCATAACCATTTTCTCATGTCATAAAAATTCCTTTAGACCCTACTCTTTAATTGACTGTTTAATTTTCTATTTGCTGTTGGGCCAGCAAACAGAATTCAACAGTATAGAAAAAGATTTTCACACCACAAGAATGCAGCAATGATTTGTTATTAGAATTTTTATTAACACTATAAATCAAATCAATAGACTCAGAGAAAATAACATCAATGGATAGTGAAAAGGCACTTGATGTAATTCAACAAAAATTTTATGTTTTCCTATATTCTTAATAGTTTTCTGTGCACAAGAGACTTATATTTCCTTGAAAGTTGGAAAGAAGTAGTAGGAAAAATCCTGAAAGTTTTCTATTTTAAAAAATAATGATTTGATAACCCTCCATTTCTTTGTTATAGATGATTATTCCTCTATGCAGATTTTGTTGATTTTCTTAAATTTATATTTTACTAGGGAGTAGAATTGGTAATTTATTATATTTTGAGAATTCTCAATTTAGTACCTTAATTTTATTTTAGTCCCAGTATATATTTGCATACTTATTTCCTGCTTTGCCAGTCATCATTGAGAATACTCTAAATTTTATAATTTATTTAAAAACTTATTTATTTCTAGTTTTCTTGAATTTAGTTAGAGACTGTGTACAGAAAGGTTTTGTGTTGATGTATTTGTTGATATTTCCTTTGTAGCCATTTAAGTTAGTGTTATACCTAGCAGCAAGTACCAGAAAACACAGTCAAGGGAGAGGTTGACTTATGTCCCAGAGTAAGGGTCTGACTTATGTTCTGGAACAGTAGGAAGTTCAGGACAGCCATGAAGGAACAAAGCTCTCTCTTCCTGCTCTCCTGATCTGCAGAGACGGCGTGGCCATCTTGGGCATTCCATGTGTGGGCTAGACAGTTAGGATGAGTGAGGCAATGAGGCAGCCCTAGGAGATTCACGTTGCTGTGTCTTTGGCCAGAACAGAGCCACATGGGCACCCCCAGCAACAGGGAGAATACAGATAGCTTTCTGTTTAGTTTCTGGTCTCAAGTAATAAAATTCAGAATGACTGTTTGGTAGGCCAACCTCGTGAATATAGTACACTATCAATTTTTATAAACATATATAACATATAACATATATTTTATAAACATATATCAATTTTTATAAACATATAAACATATATATGTATATGTTATATATATATATATGAAACACAAGCTGGAATCAAGATCGCCGGGAGAAATATCAATAACCTCAGATATGCAGATGACACCACCCTTATGGCAGAAAGTGAAGGAGCTGACAGGCCTCTTCATGAAGGTGAAAGAGGAGAGTGAAAAAGTTGGCTTAAAGCTCAACATTCAGAAAACGAAGATCATGGCGTCTGGTCCCATCACTTCATGGGAAATAGATGGGGAAACAGTGGAAACAGCATCAGACTTTACTTTTTTGGGCTCCAAAATCACTGCAGATGGTGACTGCAGCCATGAAATTAGAAGACGCTTACTCCTTGGAAGAAAAGTTATGACCAACCTAGATAGTATATTCAAAAGCAGAGACATTACTTTGCCGACTAAGGTCCATCTAGTCAAGGCTATGGTTTTTCCTGTGGTCATGTATGGATGTGAGAGTTGGACTGTGAAGAAGGCTGAGTGCTGAAGAATGGATGCTTTTGAACTGTGGTGTTGGAGAAGACCCTTGAGAGTCCCTTGGACTGCAAAGAGATCCAACCAGTCCATTCTGAAGGAGATGAACCCTGGGATTTCTTTGGAAGGAATGATGCTAAAGCTGAAACTCCAGTACTTTGGCCACCTCATGCGAAGAGTTGACTCATTGGAAAAGACTCTGATGCTGGGAGGATTGGAGGCAGGAGGAGAAGGGGACAACCGAGGATGAGATGGCTGGATGGCATCACGGACTCGATGGATGTGAGTCTGAGTGAACTCCAAGAAATGGTAATGAACAGGGAGGCCTGGCGTGCTGCGATTCATGGGGTCGCAAAGAGTCGGACACGACTGAGCGACTGAACTGAACTGAAGGGACTGAAAACAACAATTATATCTATATATATAATTGTTGTTTTCAGTCCCTTAGTCATGTCTGACTCTTTGCAATCCCATGTACTGCAGCATGCAAGGCTTTCCTGTCCTTCACCATCTCCTGGATCATGCTCAAACTCATGTCCACTGAGTCAGTGATGCATCCAACTCTCTCGTCCTCTGTTGTCCTCATCTCCTCCTGCTTTCAATCTTTTCCAGCAACAGGGTTTTTTCAGTAAGTCAGCTCTTTGCATCAGGTGGCCAAAGTATTGGAGCTTCAGCTTCAGCATCAGTCTTTCCAATGAATATTCAGGACTGATTTCCTTTAGGATTGAATTATTGGATCTCCTTGCAGTCTGAGGGACTCTCAAGAGTCTTCTCCAACACCACAGTTCAAAAGCATCAATTCTTCAGCACTCAGCTTTCTTTATGGTCCAACTCTCACATCCATCCATGAACACTGGAAAAGCCATAGCTTTGACTGGATGGACCTTTGTTGGCAAAGTAATGTCTCTACTTTTCAATGTGCTGTCTAGGTTGGTTATAGCTTTTCTTCCAAGGAGCAAGCATCTTTTAATTTCATGGCTGCAGTTACTATCTGCAGTGATTTTGGAGCGCAAGAAAATAAAGTCTGCCACTCTTTCCATTGTTTCTCCATTTATTTGCCATGAAGTGATGGGACCAGATGCCATGATCTTCGTTTTCTGAATGTTGAATTTTAAGTCAGCTTTTTCAATCTGCTCTTTCATCTTCATCAAGAGGCTCTTTAGTTCTTCTTTGCTTTCTACCATAGGGGTGGTGTCATCTGCGTATCTGAGGTTATTGATATTTCTCCCGGCAATCTTGATTCCAGCTTGTGCTTCATCCATCCTGGCATTTCACATGATGTAGTCTGCATATACATTAAATAAGCAGGGTGACAATATACAGCCTTGACGTACTCCTCTCCCAGTTTTGAACCAGTCAGTTGTTCCATGTGTTGTTCTAACTGTTGCTTCTTGACTTGCATACAGGTTTCTTAGGAGGCAGGTGAGGTGGTCTGATATTTCCATATCTTTAAGAACTTTTCATGGTTTGTTGTGATGCACACAATCAAAGGCTTTATTATAATCAATGAAGCGACTAGATGTTTTTCTGGAATTCTCTTGAATGAGAGAATTTCTCTATGATCCAACGGATGTTGACAATTTGATCTCTGGTTTATCTGCCTTTTCTTTTTTTTCAGTTTTTAAGCATCTTTATTGAGGTATAATTACACAACATAAAAGTCATCTGTGTTAAATTTACAATTTCATGAATTTTAGCTTGCTAATGGAGTGGCACAAATGTCACTATAGTCAACTTTTAAAATATTTTCATCACCCCCAAAAGATCCCTTGTGTCCATTTACACTCAAACTCAAGAAAAACACCATTTTCTCTCCCTCTAGATTTGCCTTTTAGGGGGAGTAGTCCTCTGCCTTTTCTAAATCCAGCTGGAACATCTGGAAGTTCTCAGTTTAAGAACTGGTGAAGCCTGTCTTGGAGAATTTTGAGCATTACTTTGCTAGTGTGTGAGATGAGTGCAATTATGTGGTAGTTTGAACATTCTTTGGCATTGCCTTTCTTTGAGACTGGAGTGTAAGTCTGTGGCCAGTCCTGTGGACAGTCTTTCCAGTCCTGTGGACAGTCTTTCCAGTCCTGTGGCCACTGCTGAGTTTTCCAAATTTGCTGTTGTATTGAGTACAGCACTTTCACAGCATCATTTTTTTAGGATTTGAAATAGCTTAGCTGGAATTCCCTCACCTCCACTAGCTTTGTTCACAGTGATGTTTCCTAATGCCCACTTGACTTCACATTCCAGGATGTCTGGCTCTAGGTGAGTGATCACACCATCATGATTATCTGGATCGTGAAGATTTTTTTGTACAGTTCTTCTGTGTATTCTTGCCATCTCTTCTTAATATCTTCTGCTTCTGTTTGGTCAATACCATTTCTGTACTTTATTGTGCCCATCTTTGCATGAAATGTTCCCTTGGTATTTCTAATTTCCTTGAAGCGATCTCTAGTCTTTCCCATTCTATTGTTTTCCTCTATTTCTTGGTATTGTACACTTAAGAAAGTTTTCTTATCACTCCTTACTATTCCTAATAGCTCTGCATTCAAATCTTTCCTTTTCTCCTTTGTTTTTTTCTTCTCTTCTTTTCTCAGCTATTTGTAAGGCCTCCTCAGACACCCATATGCGTTTTTGCATTTGTTTTTCTTGGGATTATTTTGATCACTACCTCCTATACAATGTTATGAACCTCCATCCATAGTTCTTCAGGCATGCTGTCTATCAGATCTAAACCCTTTAATCTGTCACTTCCACTTAATAATTGTAAGGGATTTGATTTAGTCACACCCAAGTGGCCCAGTGATTTTCCCTACTTTTTCCAATTTAAGTCCAAATTTTGCAATAAGGAGTTCATGATCTGAGCCACAGTTAGCTCCAAGTCTTGTTTTTGCTGACTGTATAGAGCTTCTTCATCTTCAGCTGCAAAGAATATAATCATTCTGATCTTAGTATTGACCATCTGGTAACGTTCATGTGTAGAGTTGTCTCTTGTGTTGTTGGAAGAGGGTGTTTGCTATGACCAGTATGCTCTCTTGGCAAAACTCTGTTAGCCTTTTCCCTGCTTCACTTTGTACTCCAAGGCCAAGTTTGCCTGTTACTCCAGATATCTCTTGACTTCCTATTTTACATTTCAAAATGACATTTTTTTTTGGTGTTAGTTTTCTAAAGGTCTTGTAGGTCTTCATAGAACCGTTCAACTTCAGCTTCTTCAGCATAAGTAGTTAGGGCATAGACTTGGATTACTGTGATATCGAATGATTTGCCTTGGAAATGAACAGAGATCTTTCTGTTGTTTTTGAGACTGCACCCAAGTACTGCATTTCAGACTCTTGTTGACTACGAGGGCTACTCCATTTCTTCTAAGGGATTATTGCCCACAGTAGTAGATATAATGGTCATCTGAATTAAATTTGCCCATTCCAGTCCATTTTAGTTCACTGATTCCTAAAATGTCTGTGTTCATTCTTGCCATCTCCTTTTTGACCACTTCCAATTTACCTTGATTCATGGACCTAACATTCCAGGTTCCTGTGGAATATTGTTGTTTACAGCATTGGACTTTACTTTCACCACCAGACACATCCACAATTGGGCATTGTTTCTGCTTTGGCTCAACTTCTTCATTCCTTCTGGAGGTATATCTCCATGCTTCTCCACTAGCATACTGGGGACCTACTGACCTGGGGAGTTCATTTTTCAGTGTCTTATCTTTTTGCCTTTTCATGCTGTTCATGGGGTTCTGAAGGCAAGGATGCTGAAGTGATTTGCCATTTCTTTCTCCAGTGAGCCACATTTTTTTCAGAACTCTCCACCATGACCTATCTGTCTTGGGTAGGCTTACGTGACATGGCTCATAGTTTCATTCTGTTAGGCGAGGCTGTGGTCCATGTGATAAGTTTTGGTTAGTTTTCATTCTATCTGCCCTCTGGTGGATGAGGATAAGATGCTTGTGGAAGTTTCCTGATGGGAGGGCCTGGCTGTGGGGAAAACTGGGTCTTGCTCTGGTGGGCAGGGCCATGCTAAATTAATCTTTAATCTGATTTTATGCTGAAGGGTAGGGCTGCATTCCCTCTCTGTAATTTGGCCTGAGGCCAAACTATGGTAGGGTTAATGGTATAATCGCAAACTCCTTCAAAAAGACTTATGCCAGGACTTATGTTCCCAGGACTGTTGTATTCAGTGCCCCTGACCCAAAGGCAGGCCACTATCAACCGATGCCTCTGTTGGAAACTCCTGGACACTCACAGACAAGTCTGGTTCAGTCTCTTGTGAAGTCACAGTTCCTTTCTCCTGGGTCCTGGTGGGCACAAGGGTTTGTTTGTGCCCTCCAAGAGTCTGTTTCCCTACTCCTGTGGAAGTTCTGTAATCAAATACCACTGGACTTCAAATTCCCTGGGGGTTCTCAGTCCCTTTGCCAGATTTCCAGGCTGGGAATATCATATATATATAAAATATATCTTAAATGTGGAATCTAAAAAATTAAATGAGTCTATTTACAAAACAGAAAGTCACAGATGTAGAAAACAAACTTATGGTTACCAAGGAAGAATGGAATAAACTGGGAGATTGGAATTGACATATACTCACTCAGTTCAGTTCAGTTGCTCAGTTGTGTCTGACTTTGTGACCCCATGAACCACAGCATGCTAGGCCTCCCTGTCCATCACCAACTCCCGGAGTCCACCCAAAGCCATGTCCATTGAGTCGGTGATGCCATCCAACCATCTCATCCTCTGTTGTCCCCTTCTCCTCCTGCCCTCAATCTTTCCCAGCATTAGGGTCTTTTCAAATGAGTCAGCTTTCTGCATCAGGTGGCCAAAGTATTGGAGTTTCAGCTTCAACATCAGTCCTTCCAATGAACACCCAGGACTGATCTGCTTTAGGATGGACTGGTTGGATCTCCTTACAATCCAAGAGATTCTCAAGAGTCTTCTCCAATATCACAATTAAAAAGATCAATTCTCTGGTGCTCAGCTTTTTTTACAGTCCAACTCTCACATCCATACGTGACCAATGGAAAAATCATAGCTTTGACTAGACAGACCTTTGTTGACAAAGTAATATACTCACTGCTGTTGNACAATCCAAGAGATTCTCAAGAGTCTTCTCCAATATCACAATTAAAAAGATCAATTCTCTGGTGCTCAGCTTTTTTTACAGTCCAACTCTCACATCCATACGTGACCAATGGAAAAATCATAGCTTTGACTAGACAGACCTTTGTTGACAAAGTAATATACTCACTGCTGTTGCTGCTAAGTCACCTCAGTTGTGTCCAACTCTGTGCGACCCCATAGATGGCAGCCCACCAGGCTACCCTGTCCCTAGGATTCTCAAGGCAAGAACACTGGAGTGGGTTGCCATTTCCTTCTCCAATGCATGAAAGTGAAAAGTGAAAGTGAAGTTGCTCAGTCATGTCTGACTCCTAGCGACCCCATGGACTGCAGCCCACCACGCTCCCCGGTCCATGGGATTTTCTAAGCAAGAGTACTGTAGTGGGGTGCCATTGCCTTCTCCGAATATACTCACTACTATATATTAAATAGATAAATAATAAGAACAGGAAACTCTACTCAATACTCTATAATGATCGACACAGGCATGCATGTGTGCCAAGTCACCTCAGTCCTGTCTGACTCTTCACGACCCTATGGACTGTAGGGTCCAGTCTCCTCTGTCCATGGGATTCTCCAGGCAAGCCCTGACCTATATGGGAATACAGTCTTAAAAGGAGTGTATATATGTATATATATGGGCTTCCCTAGTGGCTCAGCAGTAAAGAATCCACCTGCCAATGCAGGAGACATGGGCTTGATCCCTGGGTTGAGAAGATTCCCTGGAGAAGGAAATGGTAATCCAGAGGAGACTGGTGGGTTACAGTCTATGGGGTTGAAAAGATTCAGACATGACAGCAACTGAACAACAGCAAATGCTTAGGCATAACTGATTCACTTTGTCATATAGCAGCAACTAACACAACAATGGGAGAAGGAAATGGCAACCTACTCCAGTATTCTTGCCTAGAGAATTATGTGGACAGAGGAGCCTGGTGGGCTGCTGTCCATAGGGTCACACAGAATCAGACACACCTGAAGTGACTTAGCACCAGCAGCAGCAACACAACATTGTAAACTAACTATACACCAATAAAAATTGATTTAAAAATAAAAATTTCAGATGCTTTTCCATTATAAGTTATTGGAAGATATGAGTATAGTTCCCTGTGCTATACAGTAGCTCTTTGCTGTTTCCCTATTTTATATATAGTAGTGTGTATATGTTAATCCCAAACTCCTAATTTACCCTCCACCTTGCCCTCTTGGAAACCATAAGTTTGTTTTGCATGGCTGTGAGTCTATTTCTGTTTTATAAATAGTTCATTTGGGTCATTATTTTAGATTCCATAAGTGATATCATATGATATATTCTTTCTCTGCTTAACTTATTTTACTTAGTATGATCATTTCTAGGTCCATCCATGTTGCTGCAAAGGCAACAATGAGCTACATATTTTTTATAGGCCTCCTTTTCCCCTTGTATTGCAAATGCTATATGTCATTTGCATTTGTTTATTTTTTTTGTACTTGATCTGTCAAAGGTTAAAAATGATCTTCTAGAATAACATGTTTTTTGTTTCTGCTTTTATTTTTAATCATCATTATTTTCTTTCTTCTTCATTTTTATTTTTTTGGCCCTACCTTGTAGCTTTCGGTTCCCTGACCAGGGATTGAAACCATGCCCTATGCAGTGAAAGCACTGAGTCCTAACCATGGGATTGCCAAGGAATTCCCCTCATTACCTTCTATATTTCAAAGCTATTTTATTTACAGCTTAAAGGTTAATGATACTTTTTTTATTGTGAACTGATGCCTTTTATGTTATTTATTTCTTTTTTACTTGAACTCTGCAAAATTTATCCTGCTTCTTCTGCTTCGTTTTAATTTCCCCTTGGCTGGAATATCTTGGTCCATCCTTTTATTTTAACCTTTGTCATTTTGTTTTAGGGCGTCTCTTATTTGCCTCATATACTTCCTCGTTTATCACAACTATTTGCCCTGTTCCTATGATGGGCCTGGCAGTTCTTGATACTGGAGAGATAATAGGAAAGAAAACAAAGGGTGCAATTGTGGAACCATTACATACATTGGACAAGTATAACCCTTGGAATGTAATCATTGAGCAACTTTATTTTTATTTATCGGCATCCCTTCAAATTTACTCATGGAGTTAATTCATCTTTATGCTGATTTCCTTTCCTCCTCTAAGTTTCAATAAAATTGAGTTCAAAAGAAAAACTACATTAGAAGATGGGAAGGGTCAGTAACAGTGCCCAAACAGATTTTCTCAGAGGGTTAATTTGTAAAAGGCCTGAGTTAGGGAAGGGGGTTGCCTTTAAGCAGTGTTTAAATTTTAATTATTATTTGATATATTAATTATTACCTGAAGGTAATGAGGAGAATCATAGAATTTGTGTTAAATTTCATGCAGGAAGAAGAGCCAGACCCATATACATACACTTGTCTCTCCTTTTCACATCCACCTGTATTGTTAATATAATCTGGGGACCAGATTGAATTTATTATTAAATTGTAATTTTTACAAACCTTTTCTTTTGAATTATTCTTACCATATCAATTTTGTAACTATATTTTCAATGATTATTTAGAATAAGTTCCATTTTTAATTTCTTTTTAAGTTGCAACTACATTTTATATATCACATATTTTCTCTTCTAAATTTTGATTTTTCCTCTGTAGGTTAGAACATAAGTTTTTACATATCTGAGATAATGTATCTTTGGCCTAAGTAAATTATCAGAAATTTATCAGGTTATTACATTCTTGAGCCTCACAGTCTCTTCCTTGTAACTTGTGATCTTTGATTCAGTGTTTTCCGGCATTTAGTGGTACATGAAATTTGAAGTGAAGCTGGCTTTGTTCCTCAATAGGAAACTAAACAGTTTGTGTGAAAGGCTACAGAAATTTTTCATTATCCTTGATGTTCAGGAAACTTGCCAGAATAGCTGATGGTTAATTTCATTTATTTTGCCTGGGATGTAATGTGCCTTTTAAATCTGCATACTTAGCACATTAATAAAATTTTCCTTAGTTTTGGTACCAATCTTTCCTTTATTGTTCCTGTAGATTTGTAAGTAGATTGAAGAAGAGTCTCCATCAAATTTAAGCTCAAATATATACTGCATAATTTTTCCACATTCATTTATTTTTGTATAGAAATATTTGAGTAATAAGAGTGATTTAATAATTTAGGTAAGTATTTTTTACATACAAAGCCAAATTTTAAAAAGTATCTAACAACTTTAATGAAGTCTAAAATTCTAGATAGTATTATCATGACAATTCAAGATAAGGGTGTGGTAGGAGAGACAAAAGGACAGTTAGAGTATGCTACAATACTTGTCTTATTCAGGGAAAAATGGATGATAAGTTTAAGAAATTTATAGAAAAAGAAATCTAAGAATGAGTACTCACCAGAAAAATAAAAATAGAATGCATAATTTTCACATCAGACAAAATTTTACTTACTAAGTGTAAGACAGAATATCAGAAATAAAGTACAGTAAAGTATAAAATAAGATAGCAGAGTAAGTTTGAACACAGCACAATTAAAATGAATACGAATGTGTTGAACCGATGACAGTTCAGATACTCTCAGATAGAATAAACAACAACTAAGATCTGGCAACATTTGCTCCATATGTTACTGGGGACTTGTGCCAGACTCATTGTGTGTAACAGGAAATAGGGACTGTGGTAGGTTCCCCAGACTGTAAAGATAAGCTGGAAAAAAAGCTATGACATCTCCCAGAGCTTTATAATTTATGGAAGGTGGTTTATATGGGGAGGTAAGGGAAGATGAGAAGAAGAGAATGGCAATCCACTCCAGCATCCTTTCCTGGAGAATTCCATGGACAGAGGAGCCTGGCGGGTTATAGTCCATGGGGTCTCAGAGAGGCAGACACGAGTGAGCAACTAACACCCACACAAGGGAAGATGAAGTGCTCCTTGCTCAGTATGGAATACACGGGTGAAAGTGAAAGTGTTAACCACTCAGTTGTGTCTGACTCTTTGTGACCCTTTGGACTAACTCACCAGGCTCCTCTGTCCATGGAATTCTCTGGGAAAGAATACAGGAGTTGGGTAGCCATTCCCTTCTCCAGGTTCAGTCCAACCGAGGGACTGAACCTGGGTCTCCTGTACTGCAGGCAAATTCTTAACCATCTGAGCCACCAGGGAAGCCCCATGGAATATATGGGCAGTTCTATCTAACCCTGGATTTCAGTATCGGAAAGCCTGTTTTTGTCTGGACCTATGTTATATTTACCCAGTGTAAATATAAGCAGTCCAGAATTCCTGCTCTTGGCTGTCAGGCAGATGCTAAAGGGAAAGGAAGAGGAAAGGGCTATTTTTTGTTTGTCCTGTGTCACCAAGCAGATACCTTCTCCATCAATCTGGTGGGGAGCTATGTGAGAGGGCAAGGAGAGGCCTGGAGTAATCCTTTAAAAAACTCCCCCCATAGGACAGGAAACATTGGGAGTAAAAAGAGGTTTTCCTTATGTTAGTCTCCTTTTTTAAATGCATGTAAAAATTGTGGTAAAATTCACATAATATCAAACATACTATTTTAACCATATTTAACTGTACAGTTCAGTGGCACTAAGTACATTCAGATTGCTGTGTAACTCTCCCCATTATCCATCTCTCCAATTTTTCACCTTTCTAAACTGAAACTCTGCTCCTGTTAAACACCAAGTCCTCTTTTCCTTTCCCTCCTCGGACCCTGGCATCTACCAATGTACTTTCTGACTCTGAATTTGACTGTTTTAGGTATCTTATAACCTAGATAGCATTTTCAAAAGCAGAGACATTACTTTGCCGACTAAGGTCCGTCTAGGCAAGGCTATGGTTTTTCCTGTGGTCATGTATGGATGTGAGAGTTGGACTGTGAAGAAGGCTGAGCACCGAAGAATTGATGCTTTTGAACTGTGGTGTTGGAGGAGACTCTTGAGAGTCCCTTGGACTGCAAGGAGAGCCAACCAGTCCATTCTGAAGGAGATCAACCCTGGGATTTCTTTGGAAGGAATGATGCTAAAGCTGAAACTCCAGTACTTTGGCCACCTCATGCGAAGAGTTGACTCATTGGAAAAGACTCTGATGCTGGGAGGGATTGGGGGCAGGAGGAGAAGGGGACGACCGAGGATGAGATGGCTGGATGGCATCACTGACTCGATGGATGTGAGTCTGAGTGAACTCCGAGAGATGGTGATGAACAGGGAGGCCTGGCATGCTGCAATTCATGGGGTCGCAAAGAGTCGGACACGACTGAGCGACTGAACTGATGTAAGTGGAATCAGTATTTGTCTGTATCTACTCCAGTACTCTTGCCTGGAAAATCCCATGGACGGAGCAGCCTGGTAGGCTGTAGTCTATGGGGTCGCTAAGGGTCGGACACGACTGAGCGACTTCACTTTCCCTTTTCACTTTCCTGCATTGGAGAAGGCAATGGCAACCCACTCCAGTGTTCTTGCCTGGAGAATCCCAGGGACGGGGGAGCCTGGTGGGCTGCCGTCTATGGGGTCGTACAGAGTCGGACACGACTGAAGCGACTTAGCAGCAGCAGCAATGTATGTTAGAACACATTTTTAAGCTTAACAATATATGTCCTACAGATTGTACCTTCTTCCCCCACCCCCTGTGCTACACAGGAGACTCATTAGACATCTTGTTTATTCCCAGTAGTGTATATGTGTCAATCCCGATTTCCCAATTCATCCTACCTCCTCTTTTTGCTCTTATTCTCCTTTGGAAGTCGTTTCCCATACTTTCCTACTTCTCTCAATCTTCCGGCTTGCTCTATCCTGTCTGCCACCTGGGTGACCCCAAACAGGGTCTTCTGCTTTTCCTATCGTTCACATGTGGCTTTCATCTCATGTCTGGTTGGGTCTCTATTGAACCATCATTTTCAATCTTGTGTGTTTATCCGCCTCTTCTTGGACTTGAGGCCTTGTGAGGTCCATGCAAGGGAAGTTAGAGGAGATAGTACCTACAGTGCAAATTATGACCACAAGCAAGCACTTCAAAAATCACTTCACTACACAATCTGTTCCTTAAGCAGACTTGTGAGGTTATTGTATGTATGTGTGTATACGTGCTCAGTTGTGTCCAACTCCTTGCAACCCCATGGACTAAAGCCCTTCAGGTTCCTCTGTAAATGGAATCTTCCAGGCAAGAAATACTGGAGTGGAATTCCATCTCCTATCAAGGGGATCTTCCCGTCTCAGAGATCGAACCTGAGTCTCTTGCATCTCCTGCATTGGCAGGTGGATTCCTTACCACTTGTGCCACCTGTAGAGTTATTGGCACCCTTATTTTATAGAAACAAAAACTGAATTTTAGAAAAATTAAATATCTTATCCTCAACCACTCTCCAAAGTGGAAGAACCAGAATTCTAAGCTAATTTTTCTTATTTTTAGTCCTTTGCTCTGCCTGCTATAACATGGTTGTTCATTTTCAAAAAATGTTTCTTTTTCAGCATTTGTTGACTTGCTAGCCTCTTTCTCTTTAGGCTGCAGAGAAGAGAATGCCATAATAATTCTAGAAAACAGACATATGTGAGAACATCTTTTCTTATATGTTTGAGAGAATCCATACAAAAGTATTTTAACAATTAAACATGCACACATTCCATCCAAGTGTGCACACATTCCCTGTTATCTTCCCAATGCCCAGTCCCTAATAACCCACATTTGACTGATTATCTCTTTAATCCCCACTTGTCACGTTTGGAAAGTGGGTTGGAGCAAGTGGAACAGTCCATTTCCTAAAGATTCTTCTTTTAACTGGTAAATATCTCTGGGAGGACAGACATTATTTCCATCACACTTTAGATAGAATAAATTGGTCAACAGTGTTCTTTCCAGCTGGAGATCTTAGTGCTAACATCAGCTTCACTTTCTCCTCATCTACACTCTCATCTGGATCCAACTCCCTTAGTTTCAGGTTCCATATTGCCCAGTCCCAGAATTATCTTTTCAAACCATCAATTGACCTTTTAAGAAAAAGGTATCATAGAACATTTCAAACATACACAAAGGCAGAATAGCAAAATAAATCCTCCTCTAGCCATCATTCAGAATTAATAGTTATCAAAATTATACAACGTTGCTATATATATTGTTTTTCTTTGCTGAAATATGTAAAAGAATACCCCAGGCTTTATGTCATTTCACTCCTACATACTTTAGAATGAGTTGAGCTCAAGTTTTTAAACATCATCAACACTCCTCTAAGAAGTATGGATCTTATTCTCTAGGTTCATGATTCACCAAATTATTCCATAAACACCCCATGCATTTGGTGTTCAAATTTCCAACTCAACTTTATAAAATAAATTAAATGAAGTCATCGGTTGTGTTTACTTCAATATCTATGAGGAAAAAAGTCTGCATAATTTAAACCATTGGATCAGTGGCCAACAGTTACATGGAGTAATGGCTCAGCTGGATGGAGGGGTAGGGAAATCTAGTTGGAATGGCTGCTCCCCAGCTGACTCCTGCAGAGCAGGAGGCCATGACCTCCCTTCCCCAGCCTTGCCTCCAGAATGACTGCCATCGGCTCTGCTCCCTCCTGCACGATTGGCTCAGCTGTGCGGCAACAGGCAGCCAGCCACAGTGAAGGCATTCCTTAAGGTCAGCTGGAGTCCCACCTGCTCAAAAAAGGCTTTCACAGATACGGTTTCCAGTTGGTACTCTCACTTTCTTTTCTTTTTTAAAAATTTGGCCACGTTGGGTCTTAGTTGCAGCACGCAGGACCTTCATTGCAGTGTGCCTGCTTCTTTAGCTGCAACACGGGAGCTTTTCTTTAGTTGTGGTACTTTGGCTCAGTGGTTGCAGTGCTTGGGCTTAGTTGCCTTGAGGTGTGTGGGATCTTATTTCCCTGACCAGAGACTGAACGCTTGTCCCCTGCATTGGAAGGGATTCTTAACCACTGGACCACCAGGGAAGCCCCCCAGTTGGTAGTCTCTTTAGCATACAGTTTAGCCACTACTGTTTTGCACATACATCTTGTCTTCTTAGGTAGACTGCAGCTACATCAAGATAGAAACCATGCTTCGTTTTCTGCCATGTAACCTGTACTCAATAATGATGGCAAGCAGGTGCTCAATAAATATTTATTAAGGAGCAAACGAAGCTTAATTTGAGTTTTCATTTGGGCTGAAGTTTTCAGTGGCCATTTTTCTGCTCAGCATCAAGGCATAAAAAGAGAGAGATAGAAAAAAACCTGCAGAGGCCCTTCTGTCTGAGAACGTAGATAAAAGCCAAGTTGAGTTGGCCCTCACCCATCTACTTGTTCAGCTTGCCCTACAAGTCCTCTTAAATCCTGCCCATTCTCTGCTTGAGAGAATGCTCTTTTCTTTTTCTTCCCTTGCGCAAATGACTAGGGCAATTTTCTGTTGTTGGCACACATTGTGGTATGACCACATGTTTAAGAATCATGAAACCCTACATAAGAGATTAGTCCCTAAATGAACCTTTATCCAAATCAACAGGCTCATTCCTGCGGCAGCACCATGGTGCCACCAAGTGGACTGTTTTCGAACAACTCAACTCATCATGAACTGGCAAGTCAATCTGGAGTTGGCGCACGGGTGGCCAGCACGTTTAGGGAACTGCAGCTTTTGTTCTCTGCATTCTTATGCCTTGAATGATGAATTCTGATAATTGCTTCACTTAAACTTCTTGAAATTTTATTGTCTTTAACTTCTGCTTGATTTCTTTAAGAAAATTCCTAATGAAAGTGTCATGGCATACAATATCATGTGTGCTTACCTTTTATTTTAATATATTTTGGGAAAAAATCAGATCCTCATGATTTTTGGGAGAACTTTTAAATACTATCTCCTACAGAGGTCTATTTAAAATGTATGACCACATGTTTAAGAATCATGAAATCCTACATAAGGAATCAGTCCCTAACTGATGCACGTTGCCTATGTACAGTTTTGATGTTTAAGATTTTCTGGAATTAGACTATCTTATTATTCAGAACAGCAAACAAATGGTGCAGGAAGAACTGGACACCTGTATGCAAAAAAACTGAATCTCAAGTCGTACCCTGCAGCACATACAAAAATTAACTTGAAATGGATATGATTGTCACAGATATCTCAAGCCTCAGCTGACTGCCCAATTTGAGAAAAATCTTTAAAGAAATTAGATAACTCTAAGATGCCTTACTCTCTCCTACTCTCCAGAGGCTAAAAATCTCTCACCTGTATTTTTTTCAGTAAAGCCCCAAATAATGAGTTTTCTTTCTTTAAAAAAGTATTTGGTTGATTTAATATTTAATTTTTCTAAAAGTGCCTCTTTACAGTAGTGTAGTAGGGAAGTGTATTGGACAAGAAACCAGAAGCCTTGTTTTTCATGCCTCTAAGCACCTGATTATGGGGAAAATCACTTTAATGTGTCCGAATCTCTGTTGCATTATCTGCAAAATGATAATAGTCAATTGCCTGAATATGTTTAGTTATTCTAAGGTTCAAGTGAAATAAGGTATGAAGTTGTTGTTGTTCAGTCCCTCAGTCATGTCCAACTCTTTGCGACCCCATGGACTGCAGCATCCCAGGCTTCCTTGTCCTTCAGTATCTCCCGGAGTTTGCTCAAACTCACGTCCATTGAGTCAGTGATGCCATCCAATCATCTCATCCTCTGTCATTCCCTTCTCCTCCCGCCCTCAATCTTTCCCAGCATCAGGGTCTTTTCCAGTGAGTCAGTTCTTCACATCAGGTGGCCAAAGGATTGGAGCTTCAGCTTCTGCATCGGTCCTTCCAATGAATATTCAGGGTTGATTTCCTTTAGGATTGACTGTTTTGATCTCCTTGAGGGACTCTCAAGAGTCTTCTTCAGCACCACAGTTTGAAAGCATCAGTTCTCTGGCACTATTTAATACTCCTGAAATCATTCTGAAAAAATGCTGTAAATAGGTAATCTGGGTGAAAGGTATATGTATATTTTCTGTGCTATTCTTATTTGTACAACTTTTCTATAAGTTTGAATTTATTTCCAAATAACAACAAGTTTTAAAAAGTGAGACAAATATTTTAATGAAGTGTTCCATTCATTCTCATCA
>SJYT01076403.1:33335-48705 GCA_006410635.1 Cephalophus harveyi
TCATTATTTTTAGTTATAATAATATTATTATAATGAAATATTAATAATGTTGTATTAATTATAATATTATATTATAATAATATTACATTAATTATAATATAATTAATATTATATTACATTCATATTATTTTATATTGTTATAATGATATAATATTTGTATTATATTATATTATTTATATATTTATAATATTTTATATGATTTATATTATAATACTATTATAATTATTATTATTTTATATTATATTATAATACTATTATAATTATTATTATATTATATTATATTATATTATAATAATACTATTATAATATAATATTAATTAATATTAATATAATATTAATATTATTTAGTAAAAATAATATTATTTTTAGTTATAATAAAAGCATAACATTTTTAGTTATAATAATAAAAACATCTGCATTGCTCCTAACCATTTACAGAGTACTTTCACACATTTTATTTATTTAACCCTCATTAGGAAAAGACTCTGATGCTGGGAGGGATCGGGGGCAGGAGGAGAAGGGGACGACAGAGGATGAAATGGCTGTATGGCATCACCGACTCGATGGATGTGAGTCTGAGTGAACTCCGGGAGTTGGTGATGGACAGGGAGGGCCGGAGTGCTGCGATTCATGGGGTCACAGATTCGGACATGACTGAGTGACTGAAGTGAACTGAAGAAACTGCCATTTTAAATGCTATTTGGAGCAACATGGATGCAACTACAGATTATCATACTAAGTGAAGTAAGTTAGAGAGAAAAAGACAAATATATATGATATCACTTACATGTGGAATCTAAAATATGATACAAATGAACGTATCTATGAAACAGTAACCTCAGACTCACAGATACAGAACAGACTTGTGGTTGTCAAGGTGGAGGTAGGGAAAAGATACGTATTGGGAGTTAGGGGTTAGCAGATGCGAACTATTATATACAGAATGGATGAAAACAAGGCCCTACTGTGTATCATAGGGAACTATATTCACTACTCTGTGATAAACCATAATGAAAAAGAATGTGTGTATATATATAAATATATATGTATACATATGTGAATAACTGTATCACTTTTCTGTGACAACAGAAATTAAAACAATATCTTCCATAAGATCTTAAGAAAAAACCTGAATGAACGTTTTGGCCAACTCAATAAATCTATTATACTTCAATAAAATAAAAATTTTAAAAGCCTGGTTTAATAGATAAAGAAACAGTCAGAGCCTTCTTGTGAGACCTTTACTAAGTCATCTTTGTATTTTCACTGCCTTGCCCAGTGAATGAATAAAGGGAGGAAGGCAGGGATCGTGAATTGACTTGCCCCAAATTATAAACCTAGAGTTGCATGAACAGGACTGAGACTCAAAGCCTGGTATCCTCTTGCTATTTTGTGGCATCAGACATCATTTATGATGTGTTTTAACACACTCAAATCTTAGACCAGGATTAGCCATTATTTAATTAGTCTTTGATGATTCACAAGTCACATAGTCTTACTGTGCCCTAGGCTAACTTTTATATATGCCACTTATCATCCTGTAGCTAAGGGAAATAACAGTTGGAAAAAAATTGTAATCAAATCCTGGAAGAGTGAAAACTACCCTGTAGTAAATTCCAATATATTGCCTTTATCAGTGATGCTGCTTAACCTAACAGGAAAACAAACAAAAAAAATCTTATATAGACATTTTCTTAAACATGAGAATAAAGAAGATGCTATCAAGATACCTACATTGCTTATTTTGATGGCAAAGCTCACCCCTAATATGAAATTTTGTGTACTCTTACTTGGAGCTCTTGAAATTAAAAAAATATTTTTAATATTTTTCCCCCTGCATTTAAAGTGAAAATCCTGGAGAGCTAAAGGAAATTTGCTCTAACAGGTGCAGAAGAGACATGTTACCAGCAGTAGAAATAGTTTCTGGGAACAGGTTATTAATCTTCTTGGTTTTAATCCCTGTGAAATATTTTTGACATTGGCTGAATTCAGTTTTTTTTTTTAAGTGTAAGAAGTTATACTAATTAAAAGCAACAGCAGCACAAGAATAAAGAAAAACAGAAATGTTAAGAACATGAATGGAATCCTAGGTTGCTGGTGCTGCAGAGGATTTCCTGGTCTAAATGTACCTATCTGGTAATGAAGAAAATTTGGTATCAGTGGCAGTTGTGGGAATCCATCATGACCAGACCTCCTTTCATGACTGGGCCTTCAGTCAGCCTGTATTAACTTCTCTTTTGTTATGTGAGTAATGAATCTAAATCTGGATATTCATGTGTAGAGAGGTGTTATTGTTGGGAGATGACAAGGGTGTCATCTAGGGTGGATAGTTGTCCAGTTGACCCAGCCTGAAAGGTGATTAGACAATTGATTATGGCTTATTAATCACCCCTCCCTAATCAGTCCTTTGGGACAAATAGACATGGCCTATGACCCCTCAGTCTGCATTCAGCTCTCCATCTCTTTTCTGTGTTGTATCATCCTGCTCATCAGTGAACTGAAAATCAGATGCAAGTTGATTCTTAATGCTAAGGCAAAAGAAAATGGTTTGTCAGTTATCCTCATACAGATTTCTATTTGCATAATTCATAGCAAGAGAATCTCCTCCTGTGTTATCCATCCTCCATGAATGCTCAGTTTGGTAGATTATGTGAGCAGATTACGTGATTATGTGAGCAGACAAGCCTATCATTGTCATTTTAGGGACAACAAATTTACTCCTCAATTCTTTAGTCAGTATATTGTTATTGAGCACGTTTATGGACTGATTGTTCTACGATGAATAAAGCTGTCTCTCTGCTTTGAGGGAAACATGATCACCAAAAAATGATGTGCACTAAGATAGAATGGGGGTGAGCACAAAGTTCTACAGTACAATTTTTGAAGTAAAGTCGCTCAGTCGTGTCCGACTCTTTGCAACCCCATGGACTATAGCCCACCAGGCTCCTTGGTCCATGGGATTTTCCAGACATGAATACTGGAGTGGTTTGCCATTTCCTTCTCCAGGGGCTCTTCCTGACCCAGGGATCAAACCCAGGTCTCCCACATTGTAGGCAGATGCTTTACCGTCTGAGCTACCAGGGAAGCCCAACAGTACAATTTTTAGTAGGCTCCTGATCTATTCTATGATAGTTACTTGACTCCTTTATGGATCAGAAAAAACTTCTGGAGAAGAAGATAACTAAACAGGGCATTGAAGGACTCATAAAGGATAGCCACAATAAGGAAACCCAAGGGAAGAAGGGAATCCAAGTGGAGGGGCTAAAATATGCAAAGGACACAAAAGAGAACAGGATAGATTAAGGAAACAGCAAGAAGTTGGTACAGCTGGAGTTAAGAAAGGGTCAGATTATGAAGTTAAGGAAGAGTCAGATCCTTATATGTCATTTCAAGAAGTTTGGATTTTATACTGATGGTTTTAAGACCACACTGAAGGGTTTTAAATAGATATAAGATGATCGAGTGTACAGAGAATGGATTGACATGTGGATGAGTCTGGAAGCAACAATTCTAGCTAAGAGGCTGTTGTGCAAACTCAGACTAGGAAGCATGGTGGCCTGGCCCCAACTCCAAACCCAACATGGCACACCTTCTTACCGTTGTGTGCTGTGGATTAAATGTTTACCAAGAAAGAAGAAATGGGGGTGGAGAAGTCTGGAACCCATTTGTGCTCTCACCCTTTTAAGAATTGTTAAATCATGTCATATCCATTTTAAAGAATTGCATACTCAGAATGCTGTGGAATAACGTAATCTGATAGAGGGTAAAAGTCTTGCTATTCAACACTGAAACACTGAGCACGGACCCGTGATACCTAAAGGATGGATGAAACCAGGTAGGAAAACTTAGAAAATTATGGTGTCATATTTCACCAAAACTTGTTATTATATCTTCTCATGGTTATGTTATGAATTCTACATGGACTATCTTCATGAAGTACATGTGTTCATCAGTTTAGTTCAGTCACTCAGTTGAGTCTGACTGTTTGCAACCCCATGAACTGCAGCATGCCAGGCTTCCTTGTTCATCACCAACTCCTGGAGCTTGCTCAAACTCATGTCCATTGAATCGGTGATGCCAATCATCTCATCCTCCATCGTCCCCTTCTCCTCCTGCCTTCAATCTTTCCCAGCATCAGGGTCTTTTCAAATGAGTCAGTTCTTCGCATCAGGTGGCCACAATATTGGGGTTTCAGCTTCAGCATTAGTCCTTTCAATGGATATTCAGGACTGATTTCCTTTAGCATTTATTGGTGTGATCTCCTTGCAAGTCCAAGGGACTCTCAAGAGTTTTCTTCAACACCACAGTTCAAAAGCATCAAATTCATATATTCATAGGTTAGAGCTGAAAATTATTCCTTTATTAATTCTTAGTTTTGAACCAAGAAGACTGTATCATGTTCATTTTAGCACACTCAGAACCTCAGAAAGCAACTGCTATATATAAAGTGCTTAACAGGTGGTTGAAAATCAAGAATTAAAAACACATTGACTAGAACTGATTTTCTAGGACCTTTGATGATCTTCATGAAAATTCTAAAAAACTTATTTAACACCAAATAAAATATTAATTGGAAGTAAAATAAATAAATACCATATTCATTGGTGATAAATACAGCTTTTGAAGCGTTAATACAATTTACAAAAAAGCAGTGGGAATCGTGTGGGTGTAACTGAGTGAAGAATTTGGTCTTTTGTAATTCTGAGCTATTTGAAATGAGAAGGGTTGAATAGTTTAAAAAATGGATGGGAGGAACTGGGGGTTTAATTGCACCCTGCAATTTTCTTCTCATGACTGTAACTACAGAAAGAATACTTTTCTAATTTTTTTCTAATTGTTCACAAAGATGATTCTAGATCAAGGACTGTGAGAACCTTTGAATATAAGAGCTAGAAAAACTTAAATGGATTCAGGCACCAACCTCTTCATTGCATCCAAATTTTAAATATAATCAAATAATAATCAATATATATCACTATGTAACTGTAATTTATAATTATATAAATCTTTTAGCTTTAAGAAAAAAATCATTTTAATTTAAGAAAAGAATCACATTATATACTTTTTAAATACTAGTATTTCATTTTCCTTGGTCATTTTGAGCGATGCTTTTGTAACATGAAACCTCTATTTGTGCAATAAAAGCAAAACTTTTCAGCAAGTAGAGTGCAAATTACACATCTGTACCCTTACACCATAGTACAGTCATGAAATTTATATTATACCAACCAAATTATTTACTAAATGCATGCTAGTACTTTCTTTGTCTTTTTCTCTGTATTTTAGTCATGCAGAGAAGGAAGAATATTTTCACAGAGATTCCTTACTAAATACTTGTTAATAATAGTGACCAGTCACTACCAGAGAAGCCCATACTGCGCCTATACCCAGAGCATATGCCTTTGTGTCTATTATCCCAGGAGGCCTCCTCTTTTCTTCTTTTTGCTATTATAAGATGCAGTTTTAATTATTTTTTTAATTTAAGTTTCATTCATCTAAGGGGGCTCTCTTCCATTTTTTTCTATTGCCCATATTATGCTTTAGTTTATTTCCTAAGAATGGTAAGTAGAGGAAATGGAGAATTTTGGTTTAAGTGGAGGCACGGGGACTTGCATTTTCCTGTTGGTGGCAGCACTGCCTTTGTTTTCTTTGTCCATACAAGGAGGGCTTGCACTGAAAACAATCATACTAAACATGTAGGGAGCTTTGAGTACAGAATATTTCGAACGAATCAAAAAAACAAAAATGAAACTACCTTATATGTACAGTAAAGCAACTTCATTTTAAGAAAACCAAATGAATTAAATCCGAAAAAAACAAATTTACATTACAAAAACATTGCAAAATCTTCAACTAGTGAGCTTTTCTATCAAATATACATTTTGATATTGGTAAAATTTTTACTTAGTCATTCCACAGAGTACTGCATGATAATAAAATATTTGTGATAATAGAACACTTTGCATTTGATAGGATTTTTTTAAGTTCTCAAAGCTTGTGACTGGTTCTTGTCTCACATCTTCTACCGACAATGTGTAATATTCTATAGCACAAGAAACACAGCATAGTATCAAACATGTAACTTCTAATTCAGCACCTCTTTCACAAAACTCCATTCCTATGAGGCGTTTTTTGTTTTTAGTCTATT
Organism: Cephalophus harveyi; assembly: GCA_006410635.1. Classification (NCBI taxonomy): domain Eukaryota; kingdom Metazoa; phylum Chordata; class Mammalia; order Artiodactyla; family Bovidae; genus Cephalophus; species Cephalophus harveyi. Next base: position 39,484 of record SJYT01076403.1, read on the forward strand.
GGATTTTTTTAGTAGAGGCACATGTCTATTAAAAATAACATAAAGTTGTTTTGAACCCCTGGCTATATTAAAATACTGTGCATTTAGCAGAATATTGAGATATATCATTTAAACTCTTAAATAATGAACATATTGTAACATATTTTAAAGTTACTTCCCTTTTATTTGAATATGTTTTAAGCAAATCTATAACATGCTGTATGGTAAATTTAGGAGATACCAATCTTCTTAGTATGTTAATGAACATTTTACTGATATTTTATTTTATATTCTGGAGTAATAATTTGACATTACTTCCCTGTGTAATGAAAATTATTGGTTCATCAATTTATGCCAGGCTCATGGAATTTTTTTTTTTTTTTTGAGGAAATAGTATAAGCATGTCTTTGATCCAATAGTTGAAAGAAATAAGCATAACACACAAAAAGAATGAGTAGAAAATTTGCCCTCAGCATCACCACTTTGGTTTTATAAGAGGGACAGCATCTAATTTTATTCTGTTGAGAACAAAAAGGGGGTGGAGGTGTGCAAAAGCACCAGACACTTTGGTGACGTGCATCCAAGATCAGCCATTAAACTGAGTGCTTTAAACAAATCCGATGTAACTGATTTTTCCTGTAGCCAGTGCTCAATAGTACTGACTGATCAGTTAATTTGCTTTAATAAGTTATTAATTTGGCTGGTTTAGTTCATAATTTGTTTTCTTATTTGCTGCCTGATTGGTCCATTTCTTGTCAATTAGCTTCAGACTAGGTTTTTTTTCCTTGAAACTAACCTTCTTCTGTTGTTCCATATATATATATATTTTTAATGGCTTGCTTTTCAAAAAAGGGCTTTGTTTTTGAGCAGTAGAGTTGATAACTGTGACCAGATTTCCTGTTAAGAAAAATAGTAGCTGCTCTGGGACTAGGAGGTATATCAGTGCCATTGATGTAGGGAGGCAGCCAGCCAATTTCTCACAGGTAATTTGCTCCTTTTGTCAGCTGGTGTCTGGGTGTGTGCTCAGTTGCTCAGTTGAGTCCAACTCTGTGGCCTCACAGACTGTAGCCCATCAGGTTCCTCTGCCCGTGGCATTTTCTAGGCAAGAACAGTGGAGTAGAGTGTCATTTTCTTCTGCAGGGGATCTTCCTGACCCAGAGACTGAGCCCGTGCCTCTTGTGTCTCCTGCATTGGCAGGCAAATTCCTTACCACTAGTGCCCCCTGGGAAGCCCTCTGGGTAGTAGTTCTTAACCCAAAGGAAAGTGTGGAGTATCTACATGGCCCCTTGCCTCTTGCTCTGCCCTGTCTCCCAGTTCTTGGGTCTTTCGGCACTATTTGCTTTTCAACCTGTCCACCTTTCTAAATTACTCCTGGCCTCTAATGTTCTACTTAACCGTGGCTACTCCGAGGTGGTGTCCCATTTTCCGAAACCATCTCCATATCCTTGTCTCAAGATCACAAATTTATTTTGATAGAGATTTTGCTACCTGGTTGTTAAAAGAGTAGCAATTAAACCAATTCATAACAACAAGTGCAGTAATCTTTATAAGGGTATTAACATCTTAGAAGAATAAGTTTTTAAACCAAAAATTAAAGCGTAATGACAGAAGTTCATATCAGTAAAGATGCGTTTAAGCCAGGAATCTCCAGGTACTTATTAAGTGGAGTTTTAGTCTCATTCTTATTCTATCTAGATCTTTTAAAGAATGAGAAACAGTTTGTTGCGATAAAAGGTAACAGCCTGCCTATAAACCGGCGCCATACTTGGTCAAGTTCTACTTGGGCCTGACAGCCTTGTAAATGGTTAAGCAGACTTGTAGTTTAGTCAGGAGAATCTCAGTAATTTAGTTTATCAACTTCCGTCTCTGATATGAACAAAAGAGGTGACTAATGTTGTAGAATTTGCACTATATATTAAGGGCAGTTTCTGTCTTTTGCTGACTGTATGGCCTTGGGCAAGTTTCAGAAACTTTCTAACCTACAGCTTTCAGATTCACCTCATATAGTTGATGTGTGTGATTCCTGGACAGGGAAAATTGCTAAACTTCTCAAGTATGTGTTTAAATTTCAAGTAATTTGGATCAGAGTGCCATTATTGTTATTGTTGTTTTTAACTCATCAAAATAATTCTAAAGTTAATATGGAAGAGAGAGTATACAAATATTCTCAAGAAAATTAAGAAAGATACAAATAGTGAAGGGGAACCTGTCATACTAGCCAGCAAAACTTCCTATATGACTAATACAATCAGAAATTATGAATATTGGCTCAGGAGTGAACAAACCTGACCTATGAGACAGAGAGTGCAGAAACTGATTCAAGTATTCTTTAAAGTAAAAACTTAGTGTATGGTGATGCTAACATGTTAATTTAGTGAGAAGAGGGAGAATTACCTTATAGACAGTGTTAAGGTAAAGGAATATTCACCTGGAAGGGAAACAAAATATACTTGTATCTTACAACAAGTATAACGAGAATGTTAGACTATAATGAAGGTGATTATGAATCTTTAGGGTAGGGTTGAGGGATTTATGGGCAAGACAAAAATTCATAAATCATAAAAAATGGACAGACTTGACTCTATAAAAACCTAAAATTTCTGAATGATAAAAGGTACTATTACAAAGTTGAGAGGCAAATGATAGACTAGAAAATAATATTTGTAGCATTTATAACAAGGTGTTAATTTCCCTTGTATATAAGAACTCCTGTGAATGTATAAAAAACAAGAAATATAATTTAAAAATAGGTCCTCAAGATGATCTAGCAAATCTCAAAATAAGGATACAAATAGCCAATAAATATTTTGAAAAGGTACTGTACCTCAATGGTAGTTAAGGATATTAATATTAAATAAATAAAAGATACATTTTTTTTAGGTATCAGAGAGATAGAATTAAAGAAAAAAACTTTTCAAATCGACTTTGCCAAAAGGGTGGAGAAAACTGATATCTCTTAGGCACTCTTGGTGAATGTGTGAATTGTTAAAGCATTTTTGAAAATCATCTGGTAACATGAATTTAAATGTGCTTATCTCTGACCTAGAAATGCAATTCTAGGAAGCTAACTTACATAAATCAAAGCACCAGTTTTAATGAAAAAGCTGAGTGAAACTTCATATTGCTGCTTTTAAAAATGGACATCTCCAAACCCTGGGAATACCCTGAATATTCACCAATATTGACAAGTATTTGCATAGATTATTATTCATACATATTATAGAATATTGTGCAAATATTTACATAGGTTTATAGTTTAGAAAAATGTCCATGATTTATTACAAAATGAAAAAAGCAAGGGGCTAAGCAGTATGTGTAGTATGATTGATTTTTATAACAGAAAAAGACTATATATGTGTGTGTCTAAATATAAGATGAATATGTGGTGTGTATGAGCATGTGTGAGTGAGTGTGAGTATGTGCATGTGTGTGTAGACATTGAAAAACTTATGTAAGGATATATTACAAATGTTAAAAGCAGAGGAATGGAATTGGATTACAGGGAGAGACCATTAATTTTTTTTTATTTCCATGTTACTTGAATGATTACACAAAACTTTATGACTTATGAGTTGAATTGTGTCCCCACAATTCATAAGTTGAAGTCATAACTCCCAGTACCTCAGAGTGTGATATTATTTGGAATTAGTTGGTTAAGCTAAGATGAGATCATATTTGAATAGGTGTCCTCATCACTGCTGTTCTTATAAAGAGGGGAAATTTAGATACAGAAACAGCCAGGCATAGGAGAAAAGACAATGTGAAGAGATTCAGGAAGAAGATGGTTATCTGTATGCCAAAGAGAGAGGCTTGAAAGTCATCTTTTCCTCACAGCCTCAGCAAGAGCCAACTGTTGCTGTCAACACCTTGATCTCGAACTTGTAGCCTCTAGACCCGTGAGACAACAAATTTCTGTTGTTTAAGCCACATTGTCATGGTAGCCCTGGCAAATGAAGATAATCGCTGTGGAAATTAAAAATTAAAAATCCAGTAGAACTTCTCTGGTAGTCCAATGGTTAAGAATCTGTAGGAAACATGGGTGCAATCTCTTGTTCAGGAAGATTTCACATGCCGTGGAGCAACTAAGCCCAGTGTGCCTCAACTACTGAGCCCATGTGTGCATCTGCTGAGATCTGCGTGCCTAGAGCCTGTGCTCTGCAACGGGAGAAGCCGCAGCAATGAGAAGCCTGCGCACTGCAGTGAAGAGTAGCCCCCGCTCTCCACAACCAGAGAAAGTCCACGTGTAGCAGTGAAGACGCAGAGTAGCCAAAAGTAAATAAAACTTAAAATTAAAAATCCATTGAAAAGAATCTGCCTGCCAACGCAAGGGACATGGGTCTGACCTCTGGTCTGGTAAGGTTCCACATGTTGCAGGGCAGCTAAACCTGTGCACCACAACTCCTAAAGTCTGCACGCCTCGAGCTCGTGTTCCACAGGGCACCTCAGTTAGAGAGCAGACCCTGCTTGCCACAACTAGAGAAAGCCCATGCACAGCAGCAAAGACCCAGCACAGCCAAAGGTAAAATAAATAAATAAACAAAAAAGCACAGAAGCTTAAAAAAAACCCAATATAGTATTTTTGAAAAGGCAAGGAATAAAAAGTGTATTCATTTAAGAAACACCTATTAAAGGTATTCCATGTTAATTCTTTTACTTAATTTTCCAGAAATGTTGAAGGAGAAGAATTAGCGACCACATTTTATAGAAGCTCAGTAACTTTTTCAGAGTCACACAGTGAATAAATTTGTGGGTAGGAGTTCAGCTGACTTCAAGTGCCTGGGAAACAGTGGCTTTTCGGTGCTGAATCCCACTGCTGAGTGTTTGATCTCTTCACTGACCATTTCAAATCTGAGGTGAGCGTTCAGGGAAAAATTAGTTCTCTCCTTCACATCTCTATAATGTCAACATGAGGTGCAGAATAAAAATGTCAGAACGACATTGCCCATAATAAATGATACCCAAGTGTAATGATTTTAGGGCATCTCGCTTTATTGTATCGTCTTGAAGGGAAAGACAGTGAACAATGGTTATAGGCTTTTCTTGGTTGTTCTCAACATTTCATGTTCATTTTTATCTTGCTAGTTATATAAACTGGAGAGCTTAAAATCCAGGAGGCTGGAAGAAAGGAATATTTCACAAATCATAAGACTTAATCACAGATAGATGTTTGGCTCAATGACATATTTCAGAGTTTTATCAAGGATAAATCAAGGAGAAAACATCCATGACCTTGTAATACAGATGATATACTTTCCATATCTTTTAGTGTAGGATTTCTTTGTTGCTCTAATTGCTTGGGAAGGGAACTTTGATTACCTAATCTGTCAGTTCTAGTGATAGTAATTATCCATGTTTAGATGCTTATTGTTTTATTGTATCATTTATAGAGAAACATTTAATTCATCCTTAACATCCAGCTCAATTATCACTTTCTCTCATACTCTCTCTGGTCAATTCGTTGTACCCTCCTCTTTGCACAAGAAACACATTTTTAGATACAGAGTATGTAATGTGTTCTCAATGACATGTATTCTCTTATTTATATATCAGAATCTCTTGCTAAATTACAAATTCATTAGGGTTTGAGGCCACTCAATCTCTATGTTTATTAGCATCTCAAAAACTGTCAGGTAAGAAGTGACCACGAGAGCAGAGGGAATTAAAGGTACAGGATGGGTCAGGAATGAGATGGTGGACAAGCGTCTTCACCATCTGGGCCTGAGACCACATCATCGTTCATTTTTCACATGTACTTCACCTTCAGTTGGCATGATCACAGCTCAATAGTTTGCATTCCCTCCTCAAAATGTACTTTTTCCTTCCTTCTTTTGTCTCCTTTCTCTGGCAAGAAACAGTTATTAGTAGTAATATCAGTACCATTACTAATACTGGTGATACTAACACTTAGCACGCATTGTGTCCGGCACTGTCCTAGGTGGTTTAAACTCAGTTCAGTTCAGTTCAATTCAGTCGTGTACGACTCTTTGTGACCCCATGAATCGCAGCACACCAGGCCTCCCTGTCCATCACCAACTCCCGGAGTCCACCCAAAGCAATGTTCATTGAGTTGGTGATGCTATGCAACCATCTTATCTTCTGTCATCCCCTTCTCCTCCTGCCCTCCATCTTTCCCAGCATCAGGGTCTTTTCAAATGAGTCAGCTCTTCACATCAGGTGGCCAAAGTATTGGAGTTTCAGCTTCAACATCAGTCCTTCCAATGAACACCCAGGACTGAGCTCCTTTAGGATGGACTGGTTGGATCTCCTTGCAGTCCAAGGGACTCTCAAGAGTCTTGTTCAACACCACAGTTCAAAAGTATCAATTCTTCGGCACTCAGCTTTCTTTATAGTCCAACTCTCACACCCATACATGACTACTGGAAAAACCATAGCCTTGACTAGACGGACCTTTGTTGGCAAAGTAATGTCTCTGCTCTTGAATATGCTATCTAGGTTGGTCATAACTTTCCTTCCAAGGAGTAAGCGTCTTTTAATTTCATGGCTGCAGTGATTTTGGAGCCCAGAAAAATAAGGTCAGCCACTGTTTCCATTGTTTCCCCATGTATCTGCCATGAAGTGATGGGACCAGATGCCATGATCTTTGTTTTCTGAATGTTGAGCTTTAAGCCAACTTTTTCGCTCTCCTCTTTCACTTTCATCAAGAGGCTTTTTAGTTCCTCTTCACTTTCTGCCATAAGGGGGGTGTCATCTGCATATCTGAGGTTATTGATATTTCTCCCGGCAATCTTGATTCCAGCTTGTGTTTCTTCCAGTCCAGCGTTTCTCATGATGTACTCTGCATATAAGTTAAATAAGCAGGGTGACAATAGACAGCCTTGACATACTTCTTTTCCTATTTGGAACCAGTCTGTTGTTCCATGTCCAGTTCTAACTGTTGCTTCCTGACCTGCATACAGGTTTCTCAAGAGGCAGGTCAGGTGGTCTGGTATTCCCATCTCTTTCAGAATTTTCCACAGTTTCTTGTGATTCACACAGTCAAAGGCTTTGGCATAGTCAATAAAGCAGAAATAGATGTTTTTCTGGAATTCTCTTGCTTTTTCCATGATCCAGCAGATGTTGGCAATTTGATCTCTGATTCCTCTGGCTTTTCTAAAACCAGCTTGAACATCTAGAAGTTCACAGTTCATGTACTGCTGAAGCCTGGCTTGGAGAACTTTGAGCATTACTTTACTAGCATGTGAGATGAGTGCAATTGTGCGGTAGTTTGACCATTCTTTGGCATTGCCTTTCCTAGGTGGTTTACCTGTGCTAAATAAGTTAACTCTTAGAAAAAAATCTCTTTGATAGGCATTATTATTAGCCTCATTAAAGACAGATGATAAAACAAAAGTATCAGTACTTGCCTGATTAACTTGCCTGAGGTCATAACTCCTAAATGACAAACCTATAATTTAACTCAGTCAGTCTGGTTCCAGAGTCTGTGCTTCTAAATCGCTATGTCTTTACCAGGAGTATCATACCTGTGATTGTAATGTGGTAGAGAAGGGGGATAACAGATTCTTTCTTTCTATCTATCTGTGCTCAGTCATGTCCGACTGTTTGCGGCCCCATGGTCTGCAGCTCACCAGACCAGTAGCTCACAGCTACTCTGTGCATGGAATTCTTCAGGCAAGAATACTGGAGTGGGTTGCCATTTCCTACCCCAGGGGATCTTCCTGACCCAGGGACTGAACCCGTGTCTCCCACATCTCCTATCTACCTATCTACCTATAGCTGTTTATGTTAAAACATATAAATGCCTCATTTAATTGCCAAACTTTAGTATAGGGCCAAGATTTTTTCTATGAGAATGATGCTGCTGATTCAAGTTTCTGCTGGTTCATCTTGCATTATCTTTGTTCTTTCTTCATTGTTCTATAATTTCTAGTTTTGCTTTCATTAAACAGGAAGAGAAATTTAAGCGCATTTGCAAAGGAATCTAGGCTTAAAATCCATCTAGATGTTTAGAGTGTTCTTCCAGTGATCTATAGGTGTCTTACCTACACCTAATGCAACACCAATTTCATTTTTTATAGTTACTAATTTATGAAGCCTTTCCAAAGCAATCATTTTTATAGACAAATCATTCTCATTCTTATCATGCAAAAATAGAATGTTTAACTAACATTTAATTCAATTCAGCAGTTACAGTAATAAGTATAATTGGCATAAACACTGGGGAATAAAGGCCCCTGACTCTTGATAAGCACTTAAGTCATCAAGTGAGAGGGGAAGGCTGGCACATTCTAGAGGGTGGTTACTGCCACCAGTAACCTGTAGCCATGATCATCAGGAAGTATGTTTACAAAGGGAATGGGACGGAGTGTCAGCAAATCTGGTGTTGAGTGGAGTTGGTTGAGCAAGTGCTAATGTGTTCTGTATCTTCTGAAGCCTCACTCAACTATTTCCTCCTCTGCAAGCCTTCTCTGGGCATCTCTCCACCACAGAGGTGATCACTTCTTCTGTGACTACAGTGCATTGTTTATGTTTCTATTATATACTTATAATTTAAAATATACTTTTCTCAATTGTTTATGCTGATAAAATACATGCAGTATAAATTTGCCATTTAATTATTTTTAAGTCTACAGTTCCGTGGCATTAAGTATGTTCACTTTGTTGTGTAACAATCATTACCATCCATCAGTTCAGTTTAGTTCAGTTGCTCAGTTGTGTCCAACTCTTTGTGACCCCATGAACCACAGCATGCCAGGCCTCCTTGTCCATCACCAACTCCCAGAGTTTACCCAAACTCATGTCCATTGAATAGGTGATGCCATCTAATCATCTTATCCTCTGTGTTCCCTTCTCCTCCTGCCTTCAATCTTTCCCAACATCAGGGTCTTTTCCAATGAGTCAGCTCTTCACATCAAGTGGCCAAAATACTGGAGTTTCAGCTTCAACATCAGTTCAGTTCAGTTCAGTCGCTCAGTCGTGTCCGACTCTTTGCGACCCCATGAATCGCAGCACGCCAGGCCTCCCTGTCCATCACCATCTCCCGGAGTTCACTCAGACTCACGTCCATCGAGTCCGTGATGCCATCCAGCCATCTCATCCTCGGTCGTCCCCTTCTCCTCCTGCCTCCAATCTCTCCCAGCATCAGAGTCTCTTCCAATGAGTCAACTCTTCACATGAGGTGGCCAAAGTACTGGAGTTTCAGCTTTAGCATCATTCCTTCCAAAGAAATCCCAGGGTTGATCTCCTTCAGAATGGACTGGTTGGATCTCCTTGCAGTCCAAGGGC
>SJYT01076403.1:49024-64173 GCA_006410635.1 Cephalophus harveyi
GAGCCCATCCTTGCATGAAATGTTCCCTTGGTATCTCTAATTTTCTTGAAGAGATCTCTAGTCTTTCCCATTCTGTTATTTTCCTCTATTTCTTTGCATTGATCGCTGAAGAAGGCTTTCTTATCTCTTCTTGCTATTCTTTGGAACTCTGCATTCAGGTGCTTATATCTTTCCTTTTCTCCTTTGCTTTTCGCCTCTCTTCTTTTCACAGCTATTTGTAAGGCCTCCCCAGACAGCCATTTTGCTTTTTTGCATTTCTTTTCCATGGGGATGGTCTTGATCCCTGTCTCCTGTACAATGTCACAAACCTTATTCCATAGTTCATCAGGCACTCTATCTATCAGATCTAGGCCCTTAAATCTATTCCTCACTTCCACTGTATAATCATAAGGAATTTGATTTAGGTCATACCTGAATGGTCTAGCAGTTTTCCCTACTTTCTCCAATTTAAGTCTGAATTTGGTAATAAGGAGTTCATGATCTGAGCCACAGTCAGCTCCTGGTCTTGTTTTTGTTCACTGTATAGAGCTTCTCCATCTTTGGCTGCAAGGAATACAATCAATCTGATTTCGGTGTTGACCATCTGGTGATGTCCATGTGTAGAGTCTTCTCTTGTGTTGTTGGAAGAAGGTGTTTGCTAGTCCTTCCAATGAACACCCAGGACTGATCTCCTTTAGGATGGACTGGTTGGATCTCCTTGCAGTCCAAGGGACTCTCAAGAGTCTTCTCCAACACCACAGTTCAAAAGCATGAATTCTTTAGCACTCAGCCTTCTTTATAGTCCAACTCTCACATCCATACATGACCACTGGAAAAACCATAGCTTTGACTAGATGACCTTTGTTGACAAAGCAATGTCTCTGCTTTTTAATATGCTGTCTAGGTTGGTCATAACTTTCCTTCCAAGGAGTAAGCTTCTTTTAATTTCATGGCTGCAATCACCATCTGCAGTGATTTTGGAGTCTAAAAAATAAAGTCAGCCACTGTTACCATCCACATCCAGAACTTTTTCCCATCTTGCAAACCCAAAACTCTGTGCCTATTCAACAATAACTCCCATTTCCTCTTTTCCCAGACCACGGCAACCATCATCCTACTTTCTGCCTCTAGGATTTTGAGTGTTTTAGATACCTCATACAAGTAGACTCACACAGTATTAGTTTTCTTGGTGTGATTGATGTATTTTAATTAGTATAATGTATTCAAGCTTCATCCATGCTGTAGGATGTGCTAGAATCTCCTTCCTTTTTGAGCCTCAATATATACATTGTATGTATATACCACATTTTGCTCATCCATTCATCTGCCCACAGAGGTCCGAGTTGCTTCCACATTTTAGCTCTTGGGAATATTGCTGTTATGGGCATGGGTGTGCAGCCATCTCTTTGAGACCCTGCTTTCAATTCTTTTGGGTGTTAAATGTATCTTTTTTAAAGGTAGCTCTTCCCCAGTAGAATGTGAACCAATTTTTCCCTCTTCAGTGGATATTACATTTCCTGACACGTAGTACTTTAATAAAGGCTTATCAAGTAAAACATACTCCACACATAAGTAGAGTTTGTATCTAAGATCTAGAGCTATGATTACTAGCTGTATGCAATTTTGTGCCTTGAGAACTATTCAAACTTGAAGTGAAATTGCTTTGTGAACTTCACATAATTTGTGTCCTAAATCCTAAGGTTTGCTTTTCTCCTTTCTTCTTTTCTCCATAGGTAATGGTGTATAGACTTGAACAATGTATTTTCCTTCTAAAACTAGGTCTACTTAATTTTTCTAACTGTAGCTTCCTATATTTAAATTCAAGGTGACAGAATTTCCCCAGGAAGCCACGAAACACTATTAATTCTTGATGTCTGTTTACAGAAGAGTCTAAGCCTTTAGAATACAACTTGAAATCTCATATTTTTTTACTTAACGTTTGATGCAGACATTTTGGATAACTACCAAGTGTTTATATCAGTTAACTGATCATCATTACTGCCAATCAAGGAGTCAGTTTCCAACTGCTGAAAAGACTGTATGTAACTTCTATAGGGAAAGCATACATTTTAGAGTTTAAAAAGAAGAGAGAAAAGAAATGCTTTGAAGCATAGGCACACACAAACAATTTAGTGGAGAAACATTTCAATAGAGAAAAGGAGCCAAACTTTGATGAGGCTGATCACTGTCAGGAGCTGTTTCAGCTAAACTGCTGACCTAGTGAGGTCGATGGTGTAAGTGAAGTGTAATTAATCATGCTTTTAATGGGATGAGTCCTGCATTTCTTCTCCTTTGCTGCTATTCTAAAAAAAGTATATATTTTTTACTTCAGTCATGGTATAGTTACTTTATTTTTACAACGACTTCCTGTATGTACATTTTTTACTGGTATAGTCTACAAGTAATTGTTTGAGATAAAGAGATTAAAGGAATGGAAAAGAAAAAGAACAAGAGAAAAAAAAAAAAAAAGACCAGGAAACACAGTAGTCTTATGTTTATGAGAATTCTTCAACAACAAAACCATCTTCTTTTTGGTTTGTATTTAGACTGTAGTTATCTAGCCAATTGTTTTTCCATTTCAGTCTTATTGGGCTAGAACAATAAACTTATCTTTAAAATTTTATGTTTTATTATTTAGCAAATGGTATTTTTGTATAAATATATTTGAAAAGGTAAGGGCCTGATTTTAGTAATGTGCTTATATTCTCATTCAAGGAAACAAGCTGAGGTGGACCACAAAAGGTGAAAAAGACCTTCAGAGGTTTCCCTCATGTTCTAACTACAGAAAACTGAAGAAAACTGTCAGCAAATACTTTTTATTTCTCTGCTCCCAAATTAAAATTCTATCAGATTTCCCTAGTTTTAGTATTTAATTTTAATATGTACATAAAAATCTGGAAAACACATACTTTGCGGTATTTGTCAGACATATCCCCAGGCAACAATAAATTGGTTAATTTTCCTGCAATGTCCTGTATGTCCTTCTTTCTAGCCAATGCTCCCTTTCTCACCCCAGTACACACATCACACACTGCCCAGCAGTGACCCAGAGAAGAAAGGAGAAAGGGCTATTTATTTACAGAGCTTGCAATCTAGTTGGGGAGACAGGCAATAAAAAATTAATTTCTAACATATGTCAGGAAAGGATGAGTCTGCCAAAGGAAATTAAATCTGGAAGAGGAATTAGAGAACCACGAGCATCAAAATGTGTTTTTAAAACCATTGATTTTATTATTATTTTCTAATAGTGATATCAGTAAATTTCCAAATTAAAGTAACTCTTATTTACCTTTAGATAAATATATATGCAAAACATTAAAAATGTAATCATCTCAGCCATGTTCATAGACAGGAAGATTCAATATTGTCAAAGTGTCAGTTTTTCCCAATGTGATCTATAGATTCAATATAATCTCAATCAAAATCCCAACAAGTCATTTTGTGGATATTGATAAACTGATTCTAAAGTTTATGTGGTGAAACAAATGATCCAGAATAGACAACACAATGTTGAGGGCAAAAAAAAAAATTGGAGGACTAATGCTACCTGATTTCAAGACTTACCGTAAAACTACAGAAATCAAGACAGCGTGGTACTGACAAAAGACAGATTAATGTAACAGAACAGACAGCCTAGAAATAGACCCACAGACATTTAGTCAACTGATATTTGATGACGGACTAACGAAAGTACAATGGAAAGAAGATAGCCTTTCAAGAAAGGTGCTAAAACAACTGAACATCCACATGCAAAAAAAATGGATCTAGACACAGACCTTACATTCTTCAAAAAAAGTAACTCGAAATGGAATGTAGAATTAAATACAAAGTGCAAAACTAGATCTCCTGGGAGATGGCATAGAAAAAAATCTAGATGGACTTGAGCAAGGTGATAAATTTTTAGATACAACGTCGGAGGCTCAATCTGTGAAGAAATAATCGACAAGCTAGATTTCATTAAAATTAAAAACATCTGCTTCGCAAAAAGCAATGTCAAAAGAATGAGAAGTCATGCCACAAATTAGGAGAAAATATTGGCAAAAGACGTACTAAGTAAAGAAAGGATTGCTCTCCAAAATATACAAAGAACTGTTGAGACTCAAGAGTAAGAAAAGAAATAACCCGATTGAAAAATGGGCAGAAGACCTGAACAGATGCTTCACCAAAGATATATATATATATATCTCAGATAAGTGCATGAAAAGATGCTCCACATCTTATGTCATTAGAGGAATGCATAATTAAAATAATAATGTGGTACCACGGCTTCCCTGGTGGCTCAGAGGTTAAAGCGTCTGCCTCCAATGTGGGAGACCTAGGTTCAATCCTTGGGTCGGGAAGATCCCCTGGAGAAGGAAATGGCAACCCACTCCAGTATTCTTGCCTGGAGAATCCCATGGACGGAGAAGCCTAGTAGGTTACAGTCCACGGGGTCGCAAAGAGTCAGACACGACTGAGCGACTTCACCTTCACCACTACATACCTACTAGAATGGTGAAAATCCAAATCATTGAAACACCAAATGCTGGTGAGGATGTAGAGCAACAGGAACTCTCATTCATTGTTGATAGAAATACAGAATGTTACAGCTACTTTGCAAGACAGTTTGGCAGTTTTTAACAACACTAAACATATTCTCACCATATGATCCAGAAATTGTGTTCTTTGATATTTATCCAAATGAATTGAAAACTTATGTTCACACAGAGACCTGCACATGGAAATTTATAGCAGCTTTATTCATAACTGCCAAAACTTGGAATTAACCAAAACATCCTTTAGTAGGTGAATAGATAAATGAACTGTGGTACATCTCAACAATAGATTATAATTCAGTGCTAAGCAGGAATGCAAGGAGATCCAACCAGTCCATTCTAAAGGAGATCAGCCCTGGGTGTTCTTTGGAAGGAATGATGCCAAAGCTGAAACTCCAGTACTTTGGCCAGCTCATATGAAGAGTTGACTCATTGGAAAAGACTCTGATGCTGGGAGGGATTGGGGGCAGGAGGAGAAGGGGACGACAGAGGATGAGATGGCTGGATGGCATCACGGACTCGATGGACATGAGTTTGGGTGAACACCGGGAGTTGGTGATAGACAGGGAGGCCTGGCGTGCTGCGATTCATGGGGTTGCAAAGAGTCAGACACGACTAAGTGACTGAACTGAATTGAACTGAAATGAAATGAAGCAGGAATGAGCTATCAAGTTATGAAAAGATATGGAGGAATCTTAAATGCATATTATTAAGTGAAAGAAGCCAACCTGAAAAAGCAACATAATTGCTTTTAAAAAGCAACATATTTCAACTGAATTGAAATATATGATGTTGTGGAAAAACCATGGAGACAGTGAAAAATCATTGGTTTTCAGGGGTTAACAGGAAGGGAAAGAGGAATAGGCAGAGCATAGAGGAATTTAAGGTAGTGAAGCTGTTTTTTATGTTACTACTTTGATGGATACATGTCATTACACATGGGTTAAAACCCACAGAACGTATAACACCAAGAGTGAAAACGTAAGCAACGGACTTTGAGTGTTAGCTGATGTTAACCAATTAGCTAACCAACGGATGTAGGCTCATCAGCTGTTACAATCATACCACTCTGAGGTGGGATGTTGCTAGTGGGAGGCTGTGTGAATGGAGGAGGATGAGGATATATAGGAACTCTGTGCTTTCCACACAATTTTGCTGTGAACCTAAGACTAGTAAGAATAAAGTCTATTTTTGAAAAAAATCATCATTTTCAGCATCACTGTCCTTAATCTCCTAATGTTCAGTGTCTAGAAAATCACTGTTTCAATCATTTATATTTATGATGGGAGGGTAAATCTGGCCCCTGTTACTTCATGTTAGCTGGAAGTGGAAGTGTCTCTTTTCCAACATCTGTGTTGTTCTCACTTCTAAAATTAGATCAGAAGAAACAAATTACACTTACTTTTAGTGTAAAAATTACACTTTATATGTTTTAAGCCAGAGTATAAATGCAAATTTCTTTAAGAGCCACTAATTTAAGGAAACATTTAAAAACACTTCACTAATAGACATAAGTAGGCTTTGTGCCCAGTTTCATAAAAGGCAGCCTTGAGCATCACCCCCAACCCCCACTCAGAGGTGCCTTATTTCTCTCTCTGTACGGTGCCTTAGGATGACCTGAATCTCCACAATTCCTTTCACGTCCTACTTTACCCCAGTCTGCACTCTTTCAGTTCGGACAATCTGCTCTGAACTGTGTCCTGTTTTTTTTGACTAATATATACTGGAGAGAGAATGGATATTATTGGGTAAATATACTGTGTCTGCATCTTAATGGGCCTTCTGTGAATGTTTTATGCACAGCAGTGACTCCAGTGATGGAAATTCTAGGTATTTTGGCAGGTTCGTGGAAGTGATATTTTTAGGTAGGTCCGAGTTTTGATGTTCCTGCATCACACACGTTTGGCTGGCTTGTACTATCCCTTCTTTAAGGTCAAACCCATAAACAGATACATGCTTCCAGCTTTCTCTATATTAATAAATATTAGTTGGTTTCTACTTCTAAATTTCTATGCATTGCCTTTAAAAATAGCAACAAGTCACAGTAAAATGATTATGTCATTCTTTCCCTTCCTATTAGTCAAAGAAAACAGTCGAAGAGCTGTGACAGCAATTAACTATGTATCTTAAAGAGTCCAGGAGTATTTCTGGTCTATAAATGTCCATTCTTTATGGCCTTGAACATTGAAACTAGTTATCTGAAGACTAGGAGGTTTTTCGTTTATTTGAACCTGGTCTGATTTTACAAATATGAAAGTGACATTCAAGTAAGTTCTGAAAATTAGTGGATGGGGAAGAGGACTGAAAATCAGATCAATAATGTAAAGTAAAATGGGGGACCAGAGTTACTATCTGCTGAAAGTGACTTCCTTTGTGGTTAAGAACCCACCTTTCGATGCAGCGGATGTGCGTTTGTTCCTTGGTCGGGGAACTAAGACCTCACATGCCTTGAAGCCTTGTGCCATGCTAGATATAAGTCCACATGCTGCAAGCAAGATCCAGCACAGCCAAAATAAAAATAAATAAATAATATGAAGTAAAAAGTAAAAAAATATATAAGCTGTTGAAAGTACATGATGGCATATGTGTCTTCTGATCTAGTTATTAATAGTTTGAAAATAAACTGCCTGGATCAGACATTACTGAGTGACTGAACTGAACCGATACTGCCTGAACTTCCTGAATAAACACGATTTTCTACTTTTGTAGTAATCAAGTCATGGAAAAAAGAGGAGTTGGTAAGTAACGAGTTGTTTGTATCTATCAACAATAGCGTGGCTTTAACTTTGGTGTTGGGAATAGAAACATAAAGCAACAGAAGTAGAGTGTGTGTGTGTATGTGTGTGTGTGTGCTCAGTCATGTCCGACTCTTTGTGACCCCATGGACCATTCCATGTCCTCTGCCCATGGAATTTTCCAGGCAAGAACACTGGAGTGGGTTGCCATTTCCTAGTCCAAGGGATCTTCCCAACCCAGGGATCGAACTCACCATCTCTTGAGTCTCTTGCCTTGGCAGGCAGATTCTGTACCACTAGTGCCACCTAGGAGGCCCACAGATAGAGTCCTGGTCTTCAAATAATTTATAGCCTATGTGAGTCAGATTCAAAGAAAACTATTTTACCCAGCAGAAAATAAAAACATGGAAGGTGCATAAACACATAAATATTTTTACTGGCTCATACCCTCGGATCTTCCATTTTCACCCATGTGAGAGAGGGATGATGCTTTTAAATGTTAACTTATGAACAAAACCATGGAGTGTGGTGCTCTTAGACCTCAGGTCTGTGGCTTACACTGCATCATTTGAACTGAAGTTCATTGTAATAACAGACCAGGATTATTGTGATGAGCCAGCAACTCCATGGGCCAACGAGTCTGCTTAAAGTGTCCTATATTTACACAAGTGGTTCTCTTCATGACTTCATACTCAGTGTGGTTACGCTTTACTTATTTCAAACCAAGGGACACTAGTCCTATCTTTAAGAAACCAGACCACTAGAGGAGAAAATTTTTTCTGTTTCATTTAGAGAAAGTATATATTTAAGAGTATGAACTGTGTAAGCAACACAAAAAGTAAGTACATTTTATTTCCATTCAATGAATATTAGATACTGAGAGTATCCTGTTAATTTCTAGGGGCAAGAGATTTTCAATGTCTAAAAATTATAGGTAGTCATTGAGGTTGCATAATTCTCTATTCTAATGTTCTTTGTGGTTGGGAAGCAAATTCATGTATTGTAACCAACTTAAAGATGTGTTACAGGGTTATTTCATACATGGCAGATTTTCAAAGTCCTGCAATGATGACATTGATGTAGTGCTGCTACTCTGTTATAACCTTTGTATATTCTTTAAGTGTAACAAATACTTCATTCATTGCTTGCCCTAAACTTTGCATTTGGTGACATTCTTGCTGCTGTGTTAATATCAGGTCTATTAAGCTGGACCTCATGGTCCATTACCCTTTCTTTAGATTTGACCCCATGACGTTTAGGGGTCTTGAGCACAGTGTGAAAAAGCAAAGGGTTTCACTCTCACCCAAGGAGCTCATTAGGACTTTATAGAAACACAATAAATACTCACACAGTACTAACATTTGCACTGAGGGATGCTCACCAGACGCACAGCCTGGTGTCAGGAGGTGTCCATTGTTCCCTTTATCTAAGCCTGCACACTAATTTAGCCCACTAACTAAAGAGAGCACTCATTTGTAATCTGGCATTTTTTTCTTTGAAGGAAAGATTCACTTACTGGTATCCTAGCTTTGTGGGATTTTTTTGGTACATTTCCCTGTCTTGCTTCCTTTCTTAAGGCTCTCACATACATTTTAGACTGCATAATTAAAATCAACTCCCACAGTTCGTGAAAGAATTCCACTGTGAACTGCTGACAGCAATATCTGGACTGGAGGCCTTCATTGTTCATAAACTACATTGTAATACATTAATCCATTCGCCTTATTAAACACAGTTTAATCCAGGAAAATACTGTTAGATCAGTTTAGGGGAGACCTGTCATCCACAGTACTACTTTAGCTTTAATTTTAAGGTCTAGTTGCATTAACTCTCTGATGTGCTTTCTAATATTTTTAATTTTATAGTAAAGAGTAATGTCATTACAGAGGCCAACATTTGATTTCATCATATTATTATGCCCAACCACTGCCATAAGCAGGTTTCCCTCTTTGAAATGTATTTCAGTCTGAAAATGTCATGTCTTCCAGGGGCTTGCAGGCCACACAAAATGGGATTTCTACCCAGAAGTAGAAGCAGCCTGTTAGTGCAAAGGGAGGCTTTGATGAGGTATGATTGGAGGCTCCAACTCCACTGTTCAAATTAATCAGATTTTCTTAGGCAGAATGCCTCTGGAATCCCCTACAAACACTCTTTTCCTCCCCACTACATTGCAAATTACCTAATGAAAACACTGGATTATAGGAAACAAAAGGGTTTTTTCACTGATGTCAATCAAGCCACGATGACTTTTTTTGTTTGTTTCTAAAACAAGAAAATGAAGGGACAATTTTGTTTCACAAAGTCTGGATGAATCATCTCACTGCATCACTTTCCAAGGAAATTTCACTGAAGACTTGAAAAAAAATACTGGCAACTCAACAATTTCCAATTCAAGTTCATGTGATAAGATTCAAATATAAGCCAAAATGAATCATCTTCTTTTACCAACCAGCTACTCTTTTTTTAATGTTTTCTTATTATGGTAAAAGTCACATAATATAAAACATACCCTTTTAACCATTTCTAAGTATACAGTTCAGTGGCACTAAGTACATTCATATTGTTGTGCAACTCACCATCATCCATCTCCCGAATCTTTCACCTTTTACTAAACGCAACTCTGTCCCCATTAAACACCAACTCCCCATTCCCCCTCCTTCCTCCCCTCCCTCCAGCCTCTGGCATCCACCAATATACTCCTTGACTCTTTAAATTTGACTGTTGTAGTTATCCAACCAACTCTTTAAAGAAGAAACTGATGTAGAAGATGGGGTATGCTTTGCTTTGGCCTATGCCAAGAACACTCACTAATCCTTTGCTATGTGTTAGGGACTCAGTTATTCATATTATAGATACAAAAATGAATAAAACTACACTAAGTTTTGACAGCCTGGTGGGTCAGATTCAACAAATCATCATACAACATAGCAACATGCACCAATAGTGGAGGCTGTGCTGGGGAGGGGAGAGGTAAGGAGATAAGGAGGACAGGAAGGAATTTATATTTCTATTGGTGACATTGAAAGATTTTAAGGATCCATTGATGGAGACAAGGGAAACCACTCATATGGTCAGATCAATGCTTCAGGAATATAATTGATGGCAAGGAGGAGAATGATTCGGAGAAGTGAGTAATTCATTCCTGGCTAGATGCTATTGTAAGAATCTGGTAAGTGGTCCCTGATGGTCCTACCTAGGAAGGTGGTAAAGGATAAGAAGTCACATATTTAAGAGACATTTAAGAAGTAGAAATAATGTAACTTAATGATCAAACTCTTATGGAAATAAGCAGTGAGAGATAAGAAAAAGAGATAAGCATAAAATCTCTGGGCTGGATGATTCCCAAGTAATTTCCAAGAGCAGGTTTTTGGAGAATATAATAAGTTTGATTTTGAACCAGCTGAGCTTGAAATACTAAGTGAACAAGGACTTTAGGTTATTGGAAATACAAAACTCAAACTCAGGAAAAATGTCAGGTAAAGTTTGGGAACCATCCTTATAGGTGTGAATGTTGAAGTTGTAGGAGGAGACAAAATCATTCAGGAGAGAGGTGAAAAGGAAGTAGACTTCCTGTTGCATATCATCCAAATGGCAGAGCTTCCTGAGGTGTTGCATTGAGAAACAATTTGAGGTCACCTTCAGGTATGGTGAAAAGAGTGCCATGAATTATGGGCGGGATCTACCATTGGTTCTGGAGATGTGAGTGACTACCTGGGACAGATGTTAGCCATCCCCAGTAATTGAAGGAGGAGATTCAAGAACAACTCCCCAGAGGACACCAGTTTCTCAGGGATGGTGGGAAAGTTGTGGTTGCAAAAGTAAACAACAGCTGTCAGAGTTAGGAGAAAAATGGGCCAGTACACAGGACTGTACTTATCTCAGTGTCTCAGACATCATACTCAATAAATATTTATGGGAGGAATAAATGAGTTAATAAAGTGAAGTGTTGACAGCTATACTGCAATTGGAGCAACATAAAAAGTCAGCACATAATTCATAGCAACACTAGCAACATACCCAGGTGTTGTTGGTTAAGGATATTAATGTTTTGGTTAATTTCTCCATAAGAGCTTGCTTTTTTTCGACTTTTCACATTAAGATGGAACTTATTCTATTGCAGAACCAACTGGAATATTTGGAATAATTATAAAATTATCAAAATAGTAACATGGAAAAGTTTGTATGATTTGATGTAGAGAATTAAATTGAGAAATTAAGTGTAGAAAATGAAAAAAAGGAAATGAAGGGTATTCTTTGGGACATATCCAGGAAGGAGTGAGCTAAATTCTCTTTTATACCCTAAAAGACAAATTATTTTAAGAAAAAAAAGATGCTCTATATACCTAGATAATACACAGATTCAATCAATTACTTGTAGCTTGCAGCAGGCAGGTAAATATCACTATTCTGCTATTCAAGTATTTTTAATTGGAAAAGACTTAGCTCATGAAATTGGGGCCTAAAAATAATTAACCACTCACCCATTCAACACTGTACTTTTTCTAAAGTATTAAACCTATGTATGACACTGGTCAACTTGTTATGAGCATGTGGCAGAGTAAACAAAAGGATGCAGGCACTTAGGAACAAGTGGAATGTAGTTGTGATCAGGAAGAGACAACTTTTTGGAGTTGTAATATGTCTGCTGAATGGTAATAGTATATAGGGAGCAAGTGCCAACACAAAACCACGAATAACTAGAATATTCAGCAATTATAACACATGGGCTTCCCAGGTGGTGCTAATAGTAAAGAACCCACCTGCCAGTGCAGGAGACATAGGAGACGCGGGTTTGATTACTGAGTCAGGAAGATCCCCTGGAGGAGGGCATGGCAATCCACTCCAGTATTCTTTCCTGGAGAATCCCATGGACAGAAGAGTCCGGTGGGCTATGGTCCATAGGGTTGCAAAGAGTCAGACACAAAACCACGAATAACTAGAATATTCAACAACTGTAATACGTAGGGTGAGATAAAGTCCAAAGAAGGAGGCCATCCCCTTTATTTTATCACAGGAAGGAAGATAATCTGAAAAGCTTCTTTGGAGAATGTAGGATCTGCACTGAGTCTTAAGGAAAAACACATATAATTTTAGTCCATGGGCAGTGGAAGTAAAGGCAAGGCAGGTAATTTGAGTGAGGGCAAAGGAAGAAAAGTCTGGTAAGTTCTGGAAGAGGGAATGAACCTGTTGAGCCAGAGAAGACACCTAGGAATCCTGAGCCTCTGACTGCTCTTCACCTCCCATCTCACTCAGGTCTCCTCTCTGTTTCTCCTCTGGCTTTGGGTCAGGCTTTGGCTGTTTGGGGTCCTCCCAAAGGAGAGAGAAGTCTGGAGGTGCCTTCGCGTCTGCTTCCATTTCTCCTGTTTCCTGATGCTCTGAGATGGTGCCAGCACAGGGTTTTCTAAGCCAGCTTCCTCCAGCTGTTGGAACAAGAATTGACTGATGCAGTCTCCAAACCTCAGAGGACCTAAAACAAAAGAACACTGACTGACCATGGCGAGGCAGGAGTTAGTTATCTCACATGTGTTGTGAGGAGGAGGAGGGACTCCAATATTGCTGAACTTTTGTAGCTTTCAGTATTGGAAAATATGACTTGTCTTTGGATAAAGGTTTCAGTTTTTTTTCTGGGAATCATAGAGATATTTTTTGGAAGCTGTTTAATTAGGCAGATGTGATGCACTCTACTTATTGTTTTAAGAGAAGCCCTGAATGGGTAATTTAAACGCGGCTGTTTCTGACTGAGAGGCAATGCAGGCTTGCTTTGATTAAAAGCTGAACTTTTGACTTCCATTTCCCAGAATTTGGTGTAAGTTTCTTGATGACAAGATCTTTATTTTATGCTTATTTATATCGGCCTCATTTTATGTCGCTTACTACATGATTCTGTGTTGAATGAACATTGCCTGCCCATCTACTTGACTCAGAGTTATTTAAACATATCACATTGAGATAGAGGAAGCTCTGAGAAAGATTTTCATTATCCCTTAAGGCTTTTAATAGCTTTAATAAAGCTTACTTTTTACAGTATAAAATTAATTCATATGTCAAAATAGTCAATAGGTAGTTACAACCAATTTGTCCACTAACAAATAAATGGATAAACAAAATGTGGTGTGCACATATAATGGAACATTATTCAGCCATAAAGAGAAGGCAATGGCACCCCACTCCAGTACTCTTGCCTGGAAAATCCCATGGACAGAGGAGCCTGGTAGGGTGCAGTCCATGGGGTCGCTAAGAGTCGGACACGACTGAGCGACTTCACTTTCACTTTTCACTTTCATGCATTGGAGAAGGATATGGCAACCCACTCCAGTGTTCTTGCCTGGAGAATCCCAGGGATGGGGGAGCCTGGTGGGCTGCCGTCTATGGGGTCGCACAGAGTCAGACATGACTGAAGCGACTTAGCAGCAGCAGCATTCAGCCATAAAAAGAAGGACATTTCGATACATGCTCCAACATGGATGAACTTTGAAAACATCATGCTAACTAAAAGACATCAGACACAAAAGGTCACATCTTGTGTGACTCCACTTACATGAAATGTCCAGAACAGGCAAGTCTATAGGGACAGAAATAAGATTAGTGACTTTCAGGCACTATGGAGAGTTGGGTGTAGGGAGCGAATGCTTAATATGTACAGAATTTTCCCTTTGAGGTAATGAGGAAGTTCTGAAACTGGGTAGTAGTAATGGTTGCTCAACACTGTGAATGAACTTACTACCACTTAATTGTACACTTTATAATGGTTAAAATGTTAATTTTATGTTACATCTGTTTTACTACAAAAAATAAGTTTGAAAAATTAATTCATGATCTTTGTAGAAAATTTATCCTCCACTAAATTAAACTCCTTGAGAGTTAAAGTTGACAGATAAAATATTATATTTATACTAAAAAATTATTATTTGCTTAAAGTTCAATTTTAATTGGAGGTCCTGTGTTTTTTATTTGGCAACCCTGTTTGGAGCAGGAAATGGCAACCCACTCCAGTATTTTTGCCTGGAAAATTCCATGGACAGAGGAGCCTGGCAGGCTACAGCCCATGAGGTCACAAAGAGTCAGACATAACTGAGCAGCTGAGCAGATATTAATTTATATGCACTTATTATAGATCAGAGAGATGAATTCATCACCTACCACTCTTTTAACAAATACTGTTTTCAGTTTATTGTTAAATTTTGGTTGTTGCTTTTGTGAGAGAGGCTTTACTCAAGAAGACTGCTGGTTTATCTGTTACTGTATCTTACGATTTCCTTTGGCCTGAAATATAGTGGCAGGGTCAACATCACCTCTAGATTTGGGAAGAAGACAAAAAGAATAAATGCAGAGAGAAAGCAAGATAATTTGATTATTGGAGAGCAACATTAGCCAGCTGGCTTCCCTGTGCCTGCTAGGGTTTTGTTTGTTTCAACCATAGGCTGAAGCCTCTACCTGCTTCACTGTGTGTAGCCTTTCCTTACTGAAAAATAACAATTTTCTCAATTTTTTATTTTTAAGAAAATTCACTTTATTTGTTTGATTCTGTGTCTCATTCAGTGTTTTGGGGAGCTACAGACAAAGTTTCATGGCACTTACACAATTGGAGAATTCATTTTAAGATATGGTTACCAAGAATGCCTTATACCTAAAGTTTAGAACTGCCCTTTCAGTTCAGTTCAGTTCAGTCGCTCAGTCGTGTCCGACTCTTTGCGACCCCATGAGTCGCAGCATGCCAGGCCTCCCTGTTCATCACCATCTCTCGGAGTTCACTCAGACTCACATCCATCGAGTCAGTGATGCCATCCAGCCATCTCATCCTCGGTCGTCCCCTTCTCCTCCTGCCCCCAATCCCTCCCAGCATCAGAGTCTTTTCCAATGAGTCAACTCTTCGCATGAGGTGGCCAAAGTACTGGAGTTT
>SJYT01076403.1:75585-93512 GCA_006410635.1 Cephalophus harveyi
GTATTAATGTAATTAAAACCATCAGATAAGTCTTATATTATTAATGATTTATTCTCTTCGAATCTTTTCCCATAGGTTTGGTTTAGGCTGCAGTGAGCCAGTTTTTTTTTTTTTTTTTTAATCTTTTTTTCTTTAAAATGTGTTTTATTTTTGAATGAGAAAAGAGATTTGAATATCTAGCCAACTCATTAAATTCTTTTTCCTTTGCTTAAAAGAAATGCCAAGAAAATTTTTTCTTGAATTCTATTGCTGATTTAATTTTCTCCTATTGAGTCTAGCTTTTATTCCCCTCTCAACACACAAATTTGGTTTCATTTGGTCTTTTCGAATCTAGTGGGCTCTCAGTCTAAATTTTTTTTATCTACCTGACAGTCAAAAGAACTCCTGGTTTCTATAAGGATTAAGTCAGGAAGCAGTTTCTAACTACAACAAATTGAAACGTTTGCACAAGGAAGTGTTGCTTTTATAAATGATGGGAAACTTCAAATTTGATTACAAGCAACCTTTGGCTTCCTATCTGTTCAACAATAGGCCATGTTGTTAAGGGCAATTTCCATGCACAGCATGTGGGTCCCATTTTTTCATCCTTAGACATGGTTGTTTACTGTTCAGCACTGTTTATGCATTTTAATCAGCTTTTTCAGTCTCCCTTAATAAATCACTACAAAGCGATTGTACCAAAACAAGAACTATTATGCAGTATTGGTTGCCCTTACACATTATTTGCTGCCCTGGAGTTTCACTCAGTACCCAAATTTAAAAAATAATGACCACAAGAACAAAATCCATAGCTAAGAGTATTATATTTAGAATTGCAACATTTCTGGCTAAATACCCTCTTAGAGCACCATTCTTTAACAGTAGGAGCCTGACTTTAAAATTCAGTTCAAGCAAGAATGACTTAACAATTGGAACCTGCCATTAGTCTTGGGGACTGAAAGTCTTTCTGATGGGATGAAGCTGACAGCCTAGTTCCTGCCTGGCAGGCATTCACATGAAATGAGCCTGCATTAGTACAGATAAATGTTTAGACATTCAGGTATCTTGCTGTCTGAGAAAAGTATTACCGGTTAAGGCAATGGTAAGCAGAAGAAAAAGGAGTTTTCAGGCATTTATGCCTGAGTGAGAAAAAACAATGACGTGTTAGCATCATCTGGCAAGTAGGCAAAAGAAACAGTGTGGCCTATCTCTCTTCCCTCTTTAAAGCTAAACTTTCACTTGCTTCTAAACAAAGACAAAAGTACAAATTTTCCTTCAAGAATTTTTTGTTGTTGTTGAATTAAGTAGGTTTTCTTAACTTTGGTTTCCAGTATCAAAGACAGGTTATAATAAGCTATAATATTTTAAAGCCCAGGCCAGAGGTAAGAAAGCCTTAAAGGAAAAAGAAAGCAAGGAGCATTGTACAATGTAGATTTGCATCTTAAAACATAACAGCACTTAGAATTTAGATCCACTGATGTATTTTAGAATAGTCACTGGAAATTTAACAGCATAAATATGTTATTAAAATTTCTTGGAGACTCAGAAGGAAAGTTGATAAAAAATAGGAATTCCTAGAAAATGTTTTAAATGAAGAGATGGTCCCCAAACCAAGTAATTATTTGGAAATGTGGATGCTAACCTACTTTACAAAATATCTTGTATTTCCCTTTGACATCACTGTGTAAAATCCACTGGAGTCCCATGGAATTCAGCAGAGGCAGGCGCTGTGCATAATTCCTTACAAACCCAGCCAGCCGAAGTGCTGTTTTGGACATGGCCTGGAGAGAATATTTCATGAGTGAGAAATTGAACTGTCATGTGTTTAATTAAGAGGCAGAATAAAGTGTTTAAGGACCTCTTCTGAAAGGATTCATCATGAAAGCGACAGCCACACTTTTAGAGGTGTTCTGACTTAAATTCCTGTGCATCCAATGGTATAGTACAAAAGTATTTCACCTGAAAACCAGAAACGTAGCATTTAATTGACAAGTTTTCTAAATTGTAGCAAAATCTCCAGAAATTCATTCTTTACCTCTTTCTTTTTGACTATAAATTTTTAGTTCTTTATCTTTTCCCAAATAATTTTTTTTTTTTCTCTCCAGCCCAGGTCCTTAAGCATTGATTCCTTTCCTCAAGATGTCCCCCTGGCTGCTGGTTGCAGTAAGGATAAAGTAACCTGGAAAATATCTTTTCACAACTCAATTTGTCTTTCAGGAAATTCATCACAATTCTCTTTATTTCTTTGTCCATAGAACTTTGAAGCACAGACTTTTAACTCACGACCCTGATTCAGCCCCTTCTCTTTAGTGAATAAACACACTTATGCATGGGTAAAGGACTGCATTTCCCAGTCTTCTGTGGCCAGGGGTGATGATGTGACTATGTTCCAACCAATAAAAGACAAACAGGAGTATTGTGTAGACTCTCCAAGAAGTCTTCCTAAAAGGAAGGAGTTTCTTTAGCCTCCATGCTTACCCTAAAATCCAGCTGCTTAGAATATACATGAGATGTTGGAGCTCTAGCAGCCATATGGACCCTGAGGATTACAGTCACGTCCTATAGATGGCAGAGTGAACTGCAAAGATTCTGAGTCTTGGATAACTTTATGGAGCTATGATTCCAGTCATGAGCAGTGTTAGGTTTTTATGTTATACACAACTGAAATAATCCTAATGGATATACCTAACTGAAGTAGGGGGAAGTTTTTTTAAATGGTGATTTTGATATCATTAGAAGAAATTTAGTAAACCACTTTTTAAAAAGGTTACCAAAAAAGACAGCTTAACACAGATGGAATTTTTATGCTCAGGAATTTTCCTTTTGAGTATGTGTTTTTGAGAGCTAAGTATCTGTTTGAACCTGTAAACGTTTATGATTCGGACAAATTCTCCCTCTGGCCTATGGTAAAGTCATTGATTGCCAACTATATAGAATTATTGGCATAAGACTTTGAATCTAATGCTGCCAGACATCTGGGGAACATGTTGGAGATTTGGGGTTTATATCTGGTTTGGTAAGTACAAAGCGTTTCTTTAAAGTTCTGCTTGCCTTAATAGTTCTGTCTTGGACTGCTCAGGGCTAAAAAGAAACACATTTCGCAAATATATTAATCAGAATGATCCTATGATTATTATTATTATTATTGCAACATTTATTGAGCACTTACTACATATAAGTATTTTACTAAGCACTTTACCTGTGTAATTTTATTTAATTCTTTCATCTATAAGATAGAGATATCATTGTTTTTATCATTTTACAGCTGAGGAGATCAAAGCCCAGAAAGTAAATCAGCAGTTTTAGAGATTAGAAGATAGGCAATTTAGACTTATCTCAGACAACTGGAAAAGTTGGGAGGAACCCCCAAAATGTTTGCTTGAACGTAACATTGCTGATAATGTTCATGGGGTTCTCAAGGCAAGAATACTGAAGTGGTTTGCCATTCCCTTCTCCAGTGGACTGCATTTTGTCAAAACTCTTCCAAACCCATCTGACTTGGGTGGCCCTAAATGGCATGGCTCATAGTTTCATTGAGTTAGACAAGGCTGTGATTCATGTGATCAGATTGGTTAGTTTTCTGTGATTGTGGTTTTCAGTCTGTCGGCCCTCTGATGGAGAGTTCAGTTCAGTCACTCAGTCGTGTCCGACTCTTTGCGACCCCATGAATCACAGCATGCCAGGCCTCCCTGTCCATCACCAACTCCTGGAGTTCACTCAGACTCGCGTCCATCGAGTCAGTGATGCCATCCAGTCATCTCATCCTCGGTCATCCCCTTCTCCTCCTGCCCCCAATTCCTCCGAGCATCAGAGTCTTTTCCAATGAGTCAACTCTTCGCATGAGGTGGCCAAAGTACTGGAGTTTCAGCTTTAGCATCATTCCTTCCAAGGAAATCCCAGGGTTGATCTCCTTCAGAATGGACTGGTTGGGTCTCCTTGCAGTCCAAGGGACTCTCAAGAGTCTTCTCCAACACCACAGTTCAAAAGCATTAATTCTTTGGCGCTCAGCCTTCTTCACAGTCCAACTTTCACATCCATACATGACCACAGGAAAAACCATAGCCTTGACTAGACGGACCTTAGTTGGCAAAGTAATGTCTCTGCTTTTGAATATGCTATCTAGGTTGGTCATAACTTTTCTTCCAAGGAGTAAGTGTCTTTTAATTTCATAGCTGCAATCACCATCTGCAGTGATTTTGGAGCCCCAAAAAATCTGATGGAGAAGGTTATACAAAAAAGATCTTCATGACCCAGATAATCACGATGGTATGATCACTCACCTAGAGCCAGACATTCTGGAATCCAAAGTCAAGTGGGCCTTAGGAAGCATCACTATGAACAAAGCTAGTGGAGGTGATGGAATTCCAGTTGAGCTATTTCAAATGCTAAAAGCACTGCACTCAATATGCCAGCAAATTTGGAAAACTCAGCAGTGGCCACAGGACTTGAAAAAGTCAGTTTTCATTCCAATCCCAAAGAAAGGCAATGCCAAAGAATGTTCAAACTACCACACAATTGCACTCACCTCACATGCTAGTAAAGTAATGCTCAAAATTCTTCAAGCCAGGTTTCAACAGTACTTGAACTGTGAACTTCCACATATTCAAGCTGGATTTAGAAAAGGCAGAGGAACCAGAGACCAAATTACCAACTTCTGCTGGATTATCAGAAAAGCAAGAGAGTTCTAGAAAAACATCTACTTCTGCTTTATTGACTATGCCAAAGCCTTTGACTGTGTAGATTACCACAAACTGTGAAAAATTCTTAAAGAGATGGCAATACCAGACCACCTGACCTGCCTCTTGAGAAATCTGTATGCAGGTCAGGAAGCAACAGTTAGAACTGGAACATGTTAGAACATGGAACAACAGTTAGAACATGGAACAACAGACTGGTTACAAATAGGAAAAGGAGTATGTCAAGGTTGTATATTATCACCCTGCTTATTTAACTTATATGCAGAGTACATCATGAGAAACGTTGGGCTGGATAAGCACAAGCTGGAATCAAGATTGCTGGGAGAAATATCAATAACCCCAGATATGCAGATGACACCACCCTTATGGCAGAAAGTGAAGAAGAACTAAAGAGTTTCTTGATGAAAGTGAAAGAGGAAAGTGAAAAGGTTGGCGTAAAAACATTCAGAAAACTAAGATCATGGCATCCGGTCCC
Source organism: Cephalophus harveyi (assembly GCA_006410635.1). Lineage (NCBI taxonomy): Eukaryota > Metazoa > Chordata > Mammalia > Artiodactyla > Bovidae > Cephalophus > Cephalophus harveyi. The sequence goes on from SJYT01076403.1 coordinate 80,737, forward strand.
ATCACTTCATGGAAAACAGGCGGAGAAACAGTGGAAACAGTGACAGACTTTATTTTTGGGGGCTTCAAAATCACTGCAGATGGTGATTGCAGCCATGAAATTAAAAGATGCTTACTCCTTGGGAGAAAAGATATGACTGATGTTGAAGTTGAAACTCCAATACTTTGGCCACCTGATGCGAAGAACTGACTCATTGGAAAAGACCCTGATGCTGGGAAAGATTGAAGGCGGGAGGAGAAGGGAACAACAGATGAGATGGTTGGATGGCATCATTGACTCAATGGACATGAGTGAGTAAACTCTGAGAGTTTGTGATGGACAGGGAGGCCTGGCATGCTGCAGTCCATGGGATCGAAAAGAGCTGGACACGACTGAGCGACTGAACTGAACTGAACTGAACATTGCTGATGAGGCAGTGAATAATTATAGCCCCCAATCCAGAAGAATACAGAAACAGAGAAATATGAGTTTAGTCTTTGAGGAAAGGGTATACAAGAAGATGGGAACAGTTCCCCTGCTGGAGCTTGAAAGTTTGCAAAGGATGGCTGAGGAATACTTTTGATAGGTTCATAGGACTAGGGCAGCAAAAGTTGGAGTCAAGGACCTGTTAATGTTGAGCTCAGGTGAATACTTTGGCTTGGGACCCTGAAGGGCTGCACTCTACTAACAAAGGTGAAATATAAGCAATCCAACCCTTCTGTGTGTCCTAGAGAATTTCAGTTCTTGAAATTGATTAAAGGTAATTCTTGATTGCTAAAATCCTTAGATGCCTGGCCAAACCAGATGGAAAATCCTCTCTGGAGAATGGAAACATTATCCCAGGTCTCAAAATCATTTCACAAACAAATTTTTATTCACAATGTGTGGTACACAATAAAAGATAACATGACACAAAATGAGTTAGTTAGCATAGAGAGAATTAGTAGAAACAACAGACCGAAAAAAACAAAAACAAAAAAAAACAGAAAAATCCAGAACCCCAGAAGCTTCAAATATTAAATAAGATACTGTTTTTTAAAATAACTTCCTTGCCAAGTTCAAGGATATAAAAAATAAAATTAAAAAATTCAGTTGAGAGCTAGAAACTACCAAAAAAATTGACATTTGACCTCTGCAAAATATCCTTATCCAAATAATTTTATAAGTAAAAAATACAGCAATTAAAATCAAGAAGTTAATGAATTGATTAAACAGTGTATTAGACACAAATGAAGAAAGAATTGGTGAACTGAAAAGAGAGTTCAGAAGAAAATATCCAAACTTCAGATGGAGAGATAAGGGAAAAGATGATGAAAAGAAAAAGGAGAAAGAAAACACAAGGAAAGAATGTAAGGGTCTAATCTATTTTTAAATGAAGTACCAGAAAGAGATAAGAAAATGGAAAGAAGCAATATTTGAAGAGAGAATGGCTGACTTTTTCCAAAAGTTGCTGAAAGACAGCAAAGGTTTAAAAAAGAACAACAGGTTTAAGAAACTGGATATACTGGATTCAGGATAAATGATATTCATATCTGGATATATCATAATAGAAATGAAAAAGCAAGCAATTAGAAAGAAGAAAAACAGCCAGGGGAAAAAAGATAACCACTAAAGTAATAACAGTCTGAGATGTGATCTATCAATTGTAACAGTGAAAATCAGATGGCAATTGTATGAAACCTCTAATGTGCCAATCTAGAATAATTTACCCAATCAAAATATCCTTCCATAGTAAAGATAAAATTTTAAAAATGGAGAGAACTTATTACCAGCAGATTCATAGTATATGAAACCTGAAACTTCCTTTAGGAAGAAGGAAAATGATGGTAAATAGAGTCAGTAAGAAAGAGAAAAATGAGAAGAGAAATGATAAAAAATTGGGCAAATAAAAGTAAACACTAACTGTATAAAATAATTATCATAACTCAAGTAATTAAAAATATATATGGAGTTGAAACATGACAGTTTCATATATAGCATGTATATTGGGAACAGAGTTAATGGTGTTCATTATTCCAAGATTGTTTCATTATCTCAGAAGGGAGTAAAAGCATCAACTAAGATTCGATTTTGATAAATTATGTATGAACATTGAAACCTCTGAAAAATCATTAAAGAATAACAAAAGACAGTAGAACTAATTTCCAAGCTAGTTGAGGAAAACTATGAAATAATAAAAATAATTGATCCAAAATAAAGGAAGAAAGATGTGTATAAGAGACAGATGTCTCAGAGACCTCAAAGGTTTCCCTTGGCTATCTTGTTGATCAGAACAGCCAGCTATTTGAAGAATTTATATTAATACATGAAAATATTTTCTCCTGGGTTCCTCAAATAGCCACTATAATTTTAAGACTATAAGACTCAAGCTATAAATTTGTTCTTCTGCTCTTTTTTTCTTCCAAAACATTACCTTCCCCTTAACACCAAGAAGATTCATGGTGGCTATACACATATAGCCATGGGACTGCCCTCATAGCTCAGTCGGTAAAGAATCTGCCTGCAATGCAGGAGACCTGGGTTCGATTCCTGGGTTGGGAAGATGCCCTGGAGAAGGAAATGGCACTCACTCCAGTATTCTTGCCTGGGAAATCCCACGGACAGAGGAGCCTGGAGGGAATTTCCAAGCTAGTTGATGAAAACTATGAAATAATAAAAATAATTGATCCAAAATAAAGGAAGAAAGGAGAGAAGGAACATAGAAGAGACAAGATGAATAGAAAAACTGAGTAGAATGGCATATTTTTATTTAAGTAAACCAATGCTTACCTTAAGTAGTAATGATTTGAACATCCCAATTAAAAGAAAAATATTGTCAGGCTGAATTAAAATATACAACTATGTATCTTTATAACAGATTCATCTAAAGCATGTATGTTATATATTCAGAAAAATTAAAGGTAAAAGAACAGAAAAGGCTCATTTTTACAGAAAGAGAAACAATTATAAAAATGTATGAAATTAATAGTGGCCTCAGGAACTTCTCTGGTGGTTCAACGATTAGGAGTCTGTGCTTCAAATGCAGGGTGTGCAGGTTCAGTCCCTGGTCAGGAAACTAGGATCCCATACGTTGTGCCGTGTGGCTAAAAAAAAAATGACTTCAAAATATACAAAGAAAAAAATTGACAAAACTACTGGAAAAAAAACCCCCATGATTATAATGAGTAACTGTTATAAGAGAGCAAGCAAAACATAAAACAAAATGAAGCAAGGATACAGAAGAATTGAACAACACAATTAACAATATAGACATGATGGAAATAGATGTAATACTCTATCCAACAACTGTAGAATGCACATTATTTTTAGTCATGTACAGAATATTTACAAAGATTGACCATACGCAAGCAAATTTCAAAAAATTTCAAAGGATGTTTTCACACCAAAATTGAGTAAGCTAAAAAATATGATGAAAAGATAATTTGAAAATCCTAACATATTAGGCAACTAAAAATACATTTGTAAGTAATCAATATGTCAAGGGAGAAATTGTAATACATTGGAAATTAGAAAATATTTTTAAACTTAAAACTTTTGGTAAAAGCAGTGCTTAGAAAATATGCAGTCTTAAAATGCAAAATACTTGGAAAAAATTCTGAAATTCATGACCTAAGTATCTACCTTAAGAAGTCAGAAAATGAATAGCAAAATTAAATGGCAAATTCTAAAATATATTTAAAGAAGAAATAGTTTCAGTTTTGTAAAACTCTCCCAGAAAAGTAGAAAAACACTTTTGTGAACTCATTTCAACAAGTTAGTATAACTTCAATCCAAAAGTCTGACAAGGACATTATGGGAAAGGAAGATTAAAGTCAATCTTATTTATAAACATGGATGGACATAACAAATCAAATTCAACAATAATATCCAAAATATATAATAGATTAATTATATCATAAACCAGTTGGGTCTTCAAAAATTCTAGATTAGATACAATTTGCTACTGAATTAGTATAATTTGTCACGTTAATGAAGTAAAGGAGAAAAATATCATTGCAATAGATGCAAAAAAATGCAGCTTCCATTATAATTTAAAATTCTTTTAGTAAACTAGGAGTGGTTTATTGATAGAGGGTTTCTAAAAACCCTTAGATATATCATCAAATTTGATGATGGTTAAATATTGAAAGCTTTCTCTTAAAATGAGAAACAAGACAAGGGTATCTGCTTACCATTGTATCTGTCTAATATTGAACTTGGAGAGGCGATGGCATCCCACTCCAGTACTCTTGCCTGGAAAATCCCATGGACAGAAAAGCCTGGTAGGCTTTTCTGGAACTGGAGATTATACTAGGGAAACTCTTATGTGTATGTAACAGAAGGCCCTATAAAATATGGGTTAAATCGTGAGAAAAAAATTTTAATCTAACATAACAGTTCAGTTCAATTCAGTTGCTCAGTCATGTCCAACTCTTTGCGACCCCATGGACTGCAGCACACCAGGCTTCCCTGTCCATCACCAACTCCCACAGTTTATTCAAACTCATGTCCACTGAGTTGGTGATGCCATCCAACCATCTCATCTTCTGTCATCCCTTTCTCCTTCCACCTTCAATCTTTCCCAGCATCAGGGTCTTTTCCAATGAGTCAGTTCTTCTCATCAGGTGGCCAAAGTTTTGGAGTTTCAGCTTCAGCATCAGTCCTTCCAATGAATATTCAGGACTGGTTTCCTTTAGAATGGACTGGTTGGATCTCCTTGCAGTCCAAGGGACTCTCAAGAGTTTTCTCCAACACCACAGTTCAAAAGCATCAATTTTTTGATGCTAAGCTTTCTTTACCATAACAGGAACTCTGCTAAAAAGTGCCTGGATTTTCCCAGAGGCTTAGTAATGTCATAAAGGATCCAGACTCTTTCTCCTCTGTTGCCCTCAGGTTGGTTCTTTGGCTTACCCTTTCATATTTTTCAAGATGGCTGCCACAACATCAGGCATCAGAGACAGAACAATATTTGGCCAAAGAAAAACTGCATTGCATTCATTACCTCCTATTCTCTATTTAACAGCAAGGGAAAGCTGTCCTAGGATATCTCTAGTAGGCTTTCTTTACAGCCCATTGGATAGCATTGGATCACAGGCCAATACCTCACCTCAAGGGAAGTCACAAGAATCATCGGTATTTTGGACCTCTATAGGGATGTGAAGGCTCTGTCAACCAGAAAAAGGCAAAGGAGAATAGGTAGAGAATGTCTTTTGTATAGTGAACAATAATGTCTGCCATAGACTGCTTAAGTAACTCACCCAAGGTCACATTTCTAGTAAGTGGCAGAGCTGGGATTTGAACTGAAGCAGCCTGACACACTCTGAAAGCCTATACATTCTTGGCCTAGTATATGACTTTGAAAACAGTGTACTTTAACTTAATTCTCCATCCAGAACCCATAAAATCATCTGATACATTGACTCTCAGTGCCACCCTCAAAGTCTTTATAGTACTCTATTACAGTATTCACAGAAATTAACTGACAGTCATTGAAAAGCTTAAATAAGCTAAAATTCATCTGTTTTTCACAGAAAAGTTTTACTTTCACAGAGAACTTTTTTAGAAATAATTATTTATAACATTTGGGAATTTTAAAATCAATCTATTATGTGTTTGAAAGAATGTGAGAACAGCTCATCAACTTTGAAAAGCAGTAATATGCATACAAATCACATAAAAGGTTTATAATAAGATTAAGTATCACTAAGCAGAAAAAGAAACACAAAATACAAGCACATATTTAAAAATAAAATGAGTATATCCTGTCTCTTATACACATCTTTTATCATTTTACAGCTGATTTACTTTCATTATTACAGGATATTGAGATGTGTATAAGAGACAGCAATTGTACCTATTTGTCACCTGTTGTAATAAAAGCAGATACAGCTAATTGATTTAAAATACTCTCAAGTAGTTTTAATTATATAAACAAAAATTGGCTTCTATAAACATGTGTGTGTGCCTATGTATATTTAAAATTGGTAAGCAAACTAACTTCATGAAATTAAGTTACTCTTGGCCCTAATTGTTACTATGATGCCAGCGTCTTTTAGTTTCCATACTCTATAGTTGTATTTTAATATTGAAACAAGACCACATATTGCAATAAATAATAATTTTTTTTTCAATTTCCAGTACAACTTGGGCAGTATTTTATCTTCACATCTTTGTGGGTGTTTCTATAGTTTACAAATCAAAAATGCTATTCAGCTCTATGCTGTCTATCCCCAAAGGCACTGGACAGTCTTGCTTGAGATGAGGGAGAATGGGGTAGAGACAGGAGGACTACCTCTCCCTGGGTCCCTGCAGGTTATTTACTACCATCATAGGTACAGTGCTAAAGTCTGAAGGCCCCAGGGTGAATAAAGGGGAGAATTCAATAAATGGGTCAGTACATTTCTATTGACCTTTGACAACAGTTCTAGGTACTATGGAGAATAGAAACCACCCTGTATCTGTGGTTCAGGGGCTCACAATCTATTGTGGGAGACACAATTATATATAAGTGAATAGGTAAGTGGCAGATTACATTAGGCATTTATAAAGATATGTGGAGAAATGAATCCTGACTTGGTAAGAACATGGGGAAATTTCCTAGAAGCAGCAGGAGAGAGCAGTGATAAAGCCATACTGTGCAGTAGGATCAGTTTGAACCAACAAGTATATTGGTGTGTGGAAGGTTTTAAATTGAATGGGTAGAGGATTTCAGAGGCGTATACTTGAGCTCAGACTGGAAAGGTAGGAAACAAACTCCTTACTAAATTCCTGTTATTAATATGTCATATTTCCCCAATCAAAATCATCACAGGGAGTCTAAGCCCTTAAGGTCTTCCTGTATTGCCCGAACACTTGCTGTCCCTGTACATCCAACAGTCTAACCCAAATCCCACCCATCCTTGATCTCCAAATCCTTCCATGATGCTCTTTGGAGCTTCTCATTGCCACCAGCAAAGTCCCTCTGTCCTCGATTTCTTTCTCCGAAGGCTCCATCCACATACTTGCTCTAACACAAATCTTGGACTTCTCTAAGAGCAGGGCATCACCCAAGCCTTCTCAAGTGACAGCTGCTTCCACCTCAAACTTGCAAATCACTGGACCTGAAAGTGAGATGGTTGCCCTTTCACTCCCTTTTGTTATTTCCCAACAACCGTTCTTACCTCCTTGCTTAAAAATTCCTCTTCTTTTGATGAATTATATCGGTTTATCACCCTTCACTCCACCATACTGCAGACATCCATGATCCTTCTGGTGACTTTTCCTTATTCACTGAAGATTTTAGCACATCCCTTATTGCTTTTCAAACGCCTGCACATGACTCAGTGAACTGTCATCATTTTTGGTCATTTCTGTTCCCACACGACTGTTTCAAGCCAAATCCTGAAATTTAAGTTCCTCCCCGACCTTCTCCCTGCCTCTGATCTTGTCTTCACTCCTCCTGGTACCTACTTCCATAGAACTTATCATTATCATACCATGAGAACCACCACCACCACCACCATCCAACCCATCTCATTAATCGGTTCAGGCTTCTGTCACAGAATGCCATAGACTGGGTGGCTTAGACAAAAACATTTATTTCTCACAGTTTGGAGGCTGTGAAGTTCAAAGTCAAGTCCGAGATCAAAGCAGATCCAGTGAGGGCACTCTTACTGGTTTGCAGAAGCCATCTTCTGCTTGTATCCTCACATGGCTGGGAGAAAAACCATCTCTCTGGAATCTCTTCTTATAAGGATACTCATCCCATTCAGGAGGGCTCCATCTTCATGACCTAATTCGTTTCCAAAGTCTCTACTTCCTAATACAATCACATTGGGAGTTGGGATTTCAAAGTATGGATTTTGAGGGGACAAAACATTCAGTCTGTAGCGCTCCCAACAGCAAGCGTCCTACTCTCTAGAGAGCACCACTTAATATCCTTTTAGTTCAGTTCTTCAAACACTAAGATTTTCACAATTCTTGGAGCCCATGGGAACTTTTTTGAGCCCATTGACCTCACCAACTTTTTCAGTTCATCACCCACCTATGTACTCGCAACTCTTTTTACCCAGCTTAGGTTCCATTGTTAATTATTATAATAAGTCCCTTCAATCTAAACTCAGCTTCTTGCCCTTCTGTACCCCTGCTGTATTCACTGGAAAAAAACACAAATCATGTTTAAGTCCAATTCTCCATCTTCTCTGCTCCTGGTGCAGCTAAACCCAAAATCATACAGAATGCTCTCGTTTTAAATTTACAACCACAAATCTTAAGTGAGATCTCCAACATCTGTCAATTCACTTCCTTATTTTCTGGGAATACTTTACAAAAAAAAACAGTTTCCTTTGTCCTCAAATGTAAAATTGACTCCTGCTCCACTCATTCACTTTTGGTATCTTTATTTATTTCATTATATGGAAAAGTAATTGGTTAAGGACTTATTTTAAATCTACTAACCAATCACATCTGCCTTTCCACCTGTTGAAATGGATGAATTGTCTAGACTCCTATGTAAGGCCAAGTAATCCGGTCGTACATGGACCAGTAGCCTAGGTATGCAGGTGAGGATCTTCTTACCTCCCCTCAGACTTAGCTTCTGTCATTAGCTCTTCTTTTTTCTGAATTATCACTTTTTCCTTAACACTTTTCTTATTCTTATTAGTGCCTTAGAAAATGAAGCAAAAAAAAAAAAAAAACCTTACACATTCCCATTCAGATTCTGTTCCATCACTCTGCTCCCCTTTATAATAAAATTCTTCAAGAGATTTCCTTAAATGCATTGCCACTCCTTCATCTCCTATATTCTTTTTTTAAATTGAAGTATAGTTGATTTACAATGTTGTGTTAGTTTCAGGTATACAGCAAAGTTATTCAGTCATATATATTCTTTTTCAGATTCTTTTCCATTATACATTATTACAGGATATTGAATAGAGTTCAATGTGCTATGCAGTAGGTCCTTGTTGGTTATCTATTTTACATACAGCAGTGAATATCTGTTAATCCCAAACTCCTAATTTCTCCCTCACCCTTTCCACTTTGTTAAGCATTAGTTTGTTTTCTATCCCTGAGTCGATTACTGTCTTGCAAATAAGTTCATTTGTATCATTTTTTAAATATTCCACATATAAGTGATATCATATGGTATTTGTCTGTCTCTTTCTTCACTAAATATGATAATCTCTGGGTCTATCCATGCTGCTGCAACTGGCATCACTTCATTCTTTTTTATGGCTGATTTATATTCTATTCTCTCTCTCTCTATATATATATATATACACATATATATGTGTATATATATATATATATATATATATATATATATACACACCACATCTTTCTTATACATTTATTATTGGTGGACATTTAGGTTGCTTTCATGTCTTGGCTACTATAAACAGACTTCTATATTCCTTGACCCATTACAATCAGGCTTTAGACTTCATGTCTAGGCTAAAATAATAATAGTTAAGGTCCCTACAAACTCAGTTTTGTCAAATGTAGTCATTCCTTTTAAAAAGTGTATTTCCAATTTAAAAAGTAAGGAGAACTCGGCAGCAGAGTTCAGTCGAGAAGAGCCTTGCTACTAAGTAGGATTCATGAACAAGCAACATCTACATCTCTTGGGATCCTACTAGAAGTGCAGTCTCTCACGTCCCATCCAAGACCTTGGGCAACCTCCCTGAGTCTCAGTTTATCTCTAAAATGGATAATAGTCAAGCCTCAATCCCTGCCTTACTCAGTCCTGCTGCAGAAGCTGACTGGTTGGTTCTTCTTTCTTCTTCAATTGCTTTGTTTACTTGGCTTCTAGGGTGACACATGGTCCTAGTTTGCCTCTAACCTTAACTGCAGCTCTTGGACTCTTTTGAACCCTTCTACTTCTTGACGTGTAATTGTTGGAGTGCTCATGATATCCTTTTTCACAGTTGTCCTAACCATCATGAACACACAAACTATAAATATTTCCACGATGTGATTCCTGAAGTCTCTGGACCATCACTTGAAGCTTCAGGCAATATTGTCTATTTGCTTCTTCATGTGTGTGTGAGTGTGTGTGTGTGTGTGTGTGTGTGTTCCATGACCCAGTTGTTTCCATTTCTCTGCATCTCCATGGACTGTAGCCCACCAGGCTCCTCTGTTCATGGAATTTTCCAGGCAAGAATACTGGAACGGGGTTGTCATTTCCTCCTCCAGGGATCTTCCCAACCCAGGGACCAAACCTGCATCTCTTGCATCTCCTGCACTGGCAGGCGCATACTTCACTACTGCTCCAGCTGGGGAGCTCTTCAGTTTTTTATGTGGGCCACTGCCTGAAAATGATTAGAAAGTACTTTCAGGATGATCACACCCAATTGCTTGGTTTTAAATACCATTTATAGGGAACTCCCTGGCAATCCAGTTGTTAGGAGTGCCCACTTCCACTGCAGGGGGCAAGAGTTTGATTCCTGGTTGGGGAACTAAGATCCCTATGCCATGCAGCATGGCCAAAATAAGTAAATACTACCTATATATTGATGATTTTCAAATTTGTATTTCTAACCTCAGCTTTCCCCTGAACTCCAAGCTCCTGTATCCAGTTTCCTAAGAAATATCTTCACTTGTACGTCTAATGGGCCATCCCTAACTAAAACTACCAAAACTGATCTCATCGCACCTCATGGAATCTCATGGCATTCAGGGAAAATGAAAAAAGGAGGAATTCTTGACTCCCCAGTACAGAAGCAAATATGGGAACTAAATTCAAAACAGTCCTCAAATATGACCACTTCAGAGGTTTCCTCATAGCTCTGTGGGTAAAGAATCCACCTGCAATGCAAGAGGCCGGAGTTTGATTCCTGGGTTGGAAGATCCCCTGGAGAAGGGAAAGGCTGCCCACTCCAGCATTCTGGTCTAGAGAATTCCAGGGACTGTATTGTCCTTGAGGTCACAAGGAGTCAGACATGACTGAGTGACGTTCATTTTCAGCTTCATGATGACTTCTCGTTGCCTCTACTACCTCTACCCTATTCCACACCACCATTACCCTTACTTAAATGCGTACGATTCCCTTCCAATTTCCCTGCTTAGAGGATTGAGTGACTATTGGACAATGTAAACAAATCACCTAATTGCCCTGCTCCTGACTTTTCATTGGTTGCCTATCACACTTAGAATAAAAAACTCCTTTGGATGCTTATTAAGCTATACATGATCTGGCATCAGGTTCTGTCTCCAAGATCAATTCCTCTCTCTCCTCAGCCAACCATGTCCCATCCATACTGGTCTCCTTGCCTGTGTGTGTGCTCAGCTGCTTCAGTCATGTCCAATTCTTTGTGACCCTACAGACTGTAGGCCACCAGGCTCCTCTGTTCATGGGATTCTCCAGGCAAGAACACTGGAGTGGGTAGCCATCCCTTCTCCAGGTGATCTTCCTGGCCCAGGGATTGAACCTGCATCTCCTGCACTGCAGGCAGATTATTTTACCCATAGAACCACCTGGGTAGCCCCACTATTCTCCTTACTGTTCTTCAAAACCAAGTGTGCACTCATCTCAGGCCCACATTCCTTAGCTGCTAATCCTTTGTCCTAGATATTTTCAAGATTTGTGTCCATTCAGAAATTTGTCGAGATACTATTACCTTCCTATATTGGCCTTTACAAAAGTTCCAACCAAAATAACTTGACACACCTCCCCTCACTTTGCTTTATTTTCTTAGTAGCAGTCAATTTTACCTGCCAACACAATTTATATTTATTCTCTGTTTGTTGTCTGTTTTCACTTGAGAAAGTAAGTTCTATGAGACACAGGAAGCACTTGTTTTGTTCACTTCTGAGTTCTTAGTACCTAGAACGATACCATGGAGAAGGCAATGGCACCCCACTCCAGTACTCTTGCCTGGAAAATCCCATGGACGGAGGAGCCTGGCAGGCTGCAGTCGATGGGATCGCTAAGAGTCAGACATGACTGAGCAAGTTCCCTTTACTTTTCACTTTCATGCATTGGAGAAGGAAATGGCAACCCACTCCAGTGTTCTTGCCTGGAGAATCCCAGGAACGGGGGAGCTGCCGTCTATGGGGTCGCACAGAGTTGGACACTACTGAAGCGACTTAGCAGCAGCAGCAGAACAATACCAGGCTACCAATGTAGCTCAGTAAATGTTCATCTAGTTGATTTTGAGTGAAGAAATGTTGTATGATACATTGGCATGGAGGTGTGGTTGGAGAAAATACAGGTAAGAAGCAAGGAATGTGGCTGGGATGCTTTTTGCAATAATTCAGGTCAGGGATAAGAATTGGTGCTAAAACAGCACATTGGAAATAGTTTTCAAAAGAAAGCAGGAAAAAATATACCAGCTTGAAAACCCAACAAGAGTCATTTTGATGCCCTCCTGGGATTAAAAAGTTGAATGAGGTTCAATCAGTCATGATGAAGTGACACTCAGGTAGTTAAACATTTTACTCCACATGTATTTATTACCATACATAATGTGGCACATATGGAGAGAATAATATAAATTTCCTCTTTGAGAAAGAAAAAATATGAAATCAGAAATCTGAGTCTCCCTTTAAGAAGCAAATCAGCTTTTATTAAATGGAGGTGATGAAAACAATTACTTGAATCAAAGAGTACTTTGTTTATTCAGATACTTTCTTATAAAATGTGTATGTATTAAGGAGGCTAAATTTGGCTAGCTAACTAAACACGTTTTAAGATTAAATTTGAATGCTCTGTGCTTTATCATAAGTGACATATTTCTTTGTTAAATTTCCTGCCATTCAATGTAAAGAAAAAGGAACTTTTTAATTAGATGTTATCATCATTATAACAGAGCTTGTCTTTTATAAACTGTTGTTCTTAG
>SJYT01076403.1:104199-182282 GCA_006410635.1 Cephalophus harveyi
GATTGCTATAGTTGGTTCTCAACATGAACCCTCCCCTCCCCTTCCTTGTCAAACCTCTCTTTCCTTTTAAAGATCACAAATTTCCATTTTGATTTCATGATTATGTGAAACACTCCTTTGTTTTAGGATCATATTTCTTAAAGGAAAAAACCTCCTTTCTTTCTGACTGATTCAAAATTACCAAATCAAACTAAACCAAAGTTGAACACAGATTTTACCAGTCAAATATCCTCTTACTAAGGAGACTTTATTTACATGAAGAATTTTTAAATGGTCAACTTTTCCTTTGAATGTCATGTTTCTATAAATAAGCATCCCATCTCTATTTTTTACCACTCTCCCATCGTCAGACTGGCCTGACAGTCTATGGACTCACCTTTGATCCTCTGGTCTCCTTACAAAATACAAGGATGGCCTCTTCTCTTCCTCCTCATAGTACATGTCAGGAAAACCTCAAACTATCCACTTTCTCCTACCCTAACTTGAGCAGCTGAAAAGGTACTGACTGATTGACATTAAACACATGAACACAAAGCTCAATCATGCCAGGCAATCTTAAGATTACCTGTAAGTTTAGTTTTGTACTTTTAAAAAAATAGTGTTCTATTTCATGTCTATACCTCCAAATCAGATTGCAACATCTCATGCTTTTCTGAATATATGAAAGCCATCCAAGAACTTCCTTATCCTTCTACCATCAAATCAACAAGCTGGCTGCAATGATGTCTGCAATGATATCTCTTCCCAGGTTTTTCTATGTATTTACAACAGAAGTTGCCTCCTTCTTCCCACCAGAGAACCATACTTGCATGAGTAATCTGGATTTCAACACCTCTGTTCTTAAGGGCAGTTCTTTGGTTTTTATTCTCCCTTGCATCAAGAATTTCTTTTTCTACTGGATTATTCCTATCAGCCTACAAGCATGTTCTAGAATGGCCTGCTTTTTTTTTTTTTCCCTTAACCCCTCCTTACTTCATATATCTCTCTAGCAACTGCTTCATTTTAGACTCTTCCTAGCAAAAATTCCCTTTTTCTTACTTTTTTTGTAGTATAGCTGCTTTACAATGTTGTTAGTTTCTACTGTACAGCAAAGTGAATCAGCTATACATACACAGATATCTCCTCTTTTTTGGATTTCTTTCCCATTTAGGTCACTACAGAGCACTGAGTAGAGTTCTCTGAGTAGGTTCTCATTAGTTACATGTTTTATACATAGTATCAATAGTGTATATATGTCAATCCCAATCTCCCACTTCAACCCACCCCTCCCGTCCTCCACGGCATCCATACATTTTTTTCTCTATGTCTGTGCCTCTATTACTGCTTTCTAGCAAAAACTCGAAAATGGCCTTCATAAACTATTCACTCAACTCTCCTGCAATTCATTCTTTGTATCAATCCCTTATTGAATATAGTTGACCACTTCTGCATTCTGAAATCACTCCCCTTTCCCAGCCTCTGTGTGTAATACCACATTCTCCTAGCAGGGGGCAGCTTCTGAAATAACTCCCAATGATCCCCACTTCTGGTAGTCATGCCTTTGTGTGATCCTCTGACCCTGAGCATGAGCTAGACCTAGCAACTTGCTTCTAAATGAGTGTGTGTGTGCTAAGTCACTTCAGTTGTGTTCGACTGTTTGCAATGCTATGGACAGTAGCCCACCAGGTTCCTCTGTCCGTGGGATGTTCCAGGCCAGAATACTGGAATGGGTTGCCATTTCCTTCTCAGGGGGCTCTTCCCAACCCAGGGATGGAACCTGCATCTCTTATGTCTCCTGCATTAACAGGCAGGTTCTTTACCACTAGTGCCACCTGGGAAACGAATAGAACACAGCAAAAGTGATACTTCTGAGATTAGATTACAAAAGGCTCTGGCTTCCAACTTGCTCACTCTCCCTCATTTGCTCTTTTTTACTTTGATCGAAGCTTGCTGCCATGTTGTGAACTTTCCTATGTAAAGGCCCCTATGGTTAAAAAAAAAAAAAAAATTAAACTAAAAGAGGCCTCTGGACAGCAGGCAGTGAAGAACAGAATCCTGCCAACTACTACTGGGTGAGCCTGGAAGCAGACCCTGCCAGTGAAGTCTTGCAGTGACAGTCTAAGCCAGCACCTCAGTGGCAGCCTGTGAAAGACCTATTCAGTCCATATCAGTTAGTTCCCTAAACACAGCATCCATTTCATTTTTTCTTATAATTTATCAACGTGCGTGCGTGCTGAGTCATTAGTGAGCCTGGAGGCAGACCCTGCCAGTGAAGTCTTGCAGTGACAGTCTAAGCCAGCACCTCAGTGGCAGCCTGTGAAAGACCTATTCAGTCCATATCAGTTAGTTCCCTAAACACAGCATCCATTTCATTTTTTCTTATAATTTATCAACGTGCGTGCGTGCTGAGTCATTTCAGTCGTGTCCAACTCTCTGCGACCCCATGGACCATGGCCTGCCAGGCTCCTCTGTCCATGGGATTCTCCAGGCAAGAACACGAGAGGGTTGTCATTTCCTTCTCCAGCAATATGAAGTGAGTGAAGTGAAGTAGCTTGGTCGTGTCTGACTCTTTGCAACCCCATGGACTGTAGCCTACCAGGCTCTTCTGTCCATGGGATTTTCCAGGCAAGAGTACTGGAGTGGGTTGCCATTTCTTTCTCCATCATTTATCAACAGTATATACTTATTTTACTTAATTAATAATGTATTTTCTATCTCTGTAACTAGAATTTAAACTCCCTGAGGAGAGGCCATCTCTGTCTTATTCACTATCATATCTATAGGGCGTTGTCCACTGTAAGTACCAGGGCAGTTGATAAATATTTTTGAATAAATAAAGTGGGAGATACTTGCTATGTGGCTATAGTTCAAAAGGGCATTAATTCACCTTTAAAAAGTTGTACTTATCTTTTGGTTAACTATAACTATATTTAACAGGAGCAAGCAAATAGCTTCAACTCTTAAAAAATGGGTAGCACTATGAGGAAACTAAAATTGAAAAAGACACACGTACAACAATGTTGTTTGAAACGTTATTTATAATAGCTAGGACATGGAGTTCGATTCCTGGGTCAGGAAGTTTCCCTGGAGAAGGGACAGGCTACCCACTCCAGTATTCTTGGGCTTCCCTTGTGGCTCAGCTGGTAAAGAATCTACCTGCAATGCGGAAGACCTGGGTTTGATCCCTGGGTTGGGAAGATCTCCTGGAGAAGGGAAGGCTACCCACTCCAGTAGGGCTTCCCTCATAGCAATGTAGGAGACTCCAGTTCAATTCCTGGGTCCAGAAGGTTCCCTGGAGAATGGATAGGCTATCCACTCCAGTATTCTTTGGCTTCCCTTGTGGCTTAGTTGGTAAAGAATCTGCCTGCAATACGGGAGACCTGGGTTTGATCCTTGGGTTGGGAAGATCTCCCCTGGAGAAGGGAAAGGCTACCCACTCCAGTATTCTGGCCTGGAGAATTCCATGGACAGTCCATGGGGTTGCAAAGAGTCGGACACAACTGAGTGACTTTCACTTTCACTTTCAGGACATGGAAGCAACCTAGATGTCCATCGACAGATGAATGGATAGAGAAGCTGTGGTACCTTTATACAATGGAACAGTACTAAGCCATAAAAAGGAACACAATTGTGTCAGTTCTAATGAGGCAGATGAACCTGGAGCCTATTATACACAGTGAAGTAAGTCAGAAAGAGAAAACCAAATATCATATATTAGTGCATATACATGGAATCTAGAAAGATGGTGCTGATGAACCTATTTGCAGGGCAGCCTTGGAGACACAAAGGGGACCGACCACAGACACGGGCAGTGGAGAGGAAGGTGAGGCTGAGATGAACGGAGAGAGTAATGTGGAAGCAAATATACTACCCTATGTAAAATAGATGGCCAATGGAAATTTGCTGTTTGACTCAGGAAATTCAAACCAGGGCTCTATAACAACTAAGACGGGTGAGAAAGGGTGGGAGGTGGGAGGTGGGAAGGAGGTGAAAGAGGGAGGGTATATATGTACACGTATGGCTGATTCATGTGATGTATGGCAGAAATGAAACCAATATTGTAAAGCAATTGTCCTTCAATTAAAAAAAAAAAAAAAAAAAAAAAAAGATTGTTCCTCTATTTTTAACTAGAGTAGTTCACTAAACAACATATTTTGGGAGAATAGTTATGTTATTGTAATGACTGAAGAAGTAAAGACTGATTCATACAGAAACATTTGTGCTACTGTTTAAAATGTCTAAAAATCGGATGTCAGTGATCTGTGCCATACAAAAACATCATTAAAAATTATTCAGTGCTATCTCAGTTTAACAATTATATTAGGCAAAGCAAGAAAAATCCAGATAATTAATAGAAATAAATGAAAAAAGCTGCATGGGTATCTAACTAATAACTGCATTACTATGAGGTTTTGTTACTACTCACACAAACGAAAGATAATTCCTTCTATGGTCAACTGAGTTTATCATATTTTCTTTTGATTTTATAACCCAGTAGTAGTATATGTATGTTTTGATTTCTAATTAATGCAAAACATTATATGATTAGGATACTGCAGTGTACCTTAAAACTATTCACATGTGCACACTGTCCCTCCTTACAGGAGGATTTCATTTGCTCACACTATTGAACGCAAGCATGGCCACGACTTGCTTTGGCCAGTGAAAAGTGAGAAGGGGTGACATGTGCCCACTTTGGGCAGAAGCTTTAAGAGTCAGTATATGCTTTGCTCTACTTTATTTTCCTTCAACCAAAAGGCCAGAAACACTTCAGACGGAGGTTGCTCCATCGGTTTGAATTCTTGAATAAATTCTACGTGGAGGACAGCTATGGCCCACCAGAAATGGACATAAACTTTCCCTGCTCCAAGCCATTACAATTTTACAGTCATGTGTTAGCAGAGCAGAACCTAACCTACCCCTATCTTTGAACATTATATACATTTGTAACAAATACAGTAAGATCGTACATTGACAGAGTGTTGCCTAGGAGAAGCCATTTTGGATTAGTAAGAAGTCAGAGCTATAGAATATTTTAACGAAATCAAAACTCAATATTTCCAAATCTAATATTAACCTAACTAGAAGACTAATTAGTAGTTACACTCTATTAAAAAGGTGAGACTTTGGCTGCTGCTGCTAAGTCGCTTCAGTCGTGTCCGAGTCTGTGCGACCCCAGAGACAGCGGCACACCAGGCTTCCCCGTCCCTGGGATTCTCCAGGCAAGAACACTGGAGTGGGTTGCCACTTCCTTCTCCAATGCATGAAAGTGAAAAGTCAAAGTGAAGTCACGCAATTGTGTCTGACTCTTCGCGACACCCTGGACTGCAGCCTACCAGGCTCCTCCGTCCATGGGAGTTTCCAGGCAAGAGTATTGGAGTGGGGTGCCAGCAGAACCTGTTTAATCAAACAATGCAATCTATAATGAAATATTGTAATGTAAGAAGAAATGAAAGACCCTCGTGTGTCATTTAGTTAAGTGATGTGCCATTTCACAAGTTTATCACTGGTCAAAGTGTGTAGCTAAAGAAAGAACGTGTAGCCAGAGCAAAGGTGTTGGATTGGGGCTGGGGGTAATTAGTAGATGAAATGANAATGTAAGAAGAAATGAAAGACCCTCGTGTGTCATTTAGTTAAGTGATGTGCCATTTCACAAGTTTATCACTGGTCAAAGTGTGTAGCTAAAGAAAGAACGTGTAGCCAGAGCAAAGGTGTTGGATTGGGGCTGGGGGTAATTAGTAGATGAAATGATGGAGAGAGTGTAGGAACTTGAAAAACAGGGAGGGTACTGAAGTGACATAAGGAATATCACTGGAGAATTATACCGTGTGATTCATATGGTTGACTTTCAAGCAATGCTTACTATAGAAGCTTTGTAATATTACTCTAGTTTCCAAATAAATCAAACCTATGGAACTCAATAGGGGATGGGCAGAGGGCTAGAAACAAACTCTAGGGATTAATTTTTGTTTACTGACCTAAAACACTTGTTATATTTTACATGAAACAAATTCTCACCGGAGAAATGACACTCTGAAGGCAAGGTAATTAACATATCTAAATTTGGTTCAGAGAGCCTGATTCATAGCCTTAGAGTGGAGCTTCACCAAGAGATTAAATGCTCTGTGTATACTTCATAATTTTGGTAGTAAATGCAAACAACTTAATATTCATTGGAAGGGACTACTGTGGTGTAAACATTGGAGAATATGACAAAATTCACCATGCAGGGTGCATCCATCCTTTTGTCCAAAGCTGTAATTCAGGGCCAACCAGAAAGCTTTGCAGGATTTCAATATGAATGAGAGGCACCTGTGACTGTGAGGACACTGAGCTAATGAGAGATGGTTGAAAAGCCGCTGCTCAGCAGCATTCAGGGTAATTTCCTCAAAATCTTTCAGTGGTTCTCACATTTCACTTCAGGCCAAACAGTACAAGCGGAGATGTGGTTAGAAATGATCAATGAGCGAGGAATGCCAGAGAAACTGAATGGCCTGGAAAGAAACTGGGAAGTCTCCCAGTTACAGAAGAAAGTCAGTAAAATAGAGCTTGGAGGTAGAATGCAGGGCACGGAGATGAAAAATGCCCGAGGCATGGCAAAATAATATACCGATGCCAACACAGCCAGCCAGGAAAGACATGTGCAGGAAAAGCAGGACTATCAGAGCACGTGTCCTGCCAGATCAACACTGAAAACATATTTATAAATGTGTGCCAGACTTTTAGAATTTATTTCAAGGATCAGAGACATGTACAGGAAGGAGATGGGGTGGAAGGAGTGGGAGAATATTTAGAATTCAATTGAGTAGTGATTATTGAAGTGGTTGAATATGCCTACCTCTTAACATATTCCTGTAGTTTTCTTTAAAATATTTTTTCCCTCTAACTCAAGGATTAGGATGTAATCTGTCCAAGGCTCTGAGTCAGGAGTGGGTATTGAGCTACAGTTCGCAGTTCCTGGGGAAAACCTGTTTCTCCTTGAGTAATCCTGTACCGGCAAGGTTTCCAGGTTACTANGTTGAATATGCCTACCTCTTAACATATTCCTGTAGTTTTCTTTAAAATATTTTTTCCCTCTAACTCAAGGATTAGGATGTAATCTGTCCAAGGCTCTGAGTCAGGAGTGGGTATTGAGCTACAGTTAGCAGTTCCTGGGGAAAACCTGTTTCTCCTTGAGTAATCCTGTACCGGCAAGGTTTCCAGGTTACTAAAAGGGCTACCATGGGTTCCTGAAGCTTCCCTTTTGAGAACAGAATCTAGCTCCTCACCATGACTTTTTTTTTTTCTTGGTTGCACCACGTGACATGTGGGATTTTAATTTCCCTACTAGAGATCCAATCTGTGTCCCTGCATTGGAAGCATGGAGCCTTAACCACTGAACCACCAGGGAAGTTCCACATCTTTTTAAAGATGTTTGATTGTTGGAGTGGGTGCTCAGAGTCTACCAAGGAGAGGTCAGCAGTTCATCCTAGACTTCCACCGTATCTATGAAACAGCTATGAAACAGCTTCTCTTTCCACCAAGCACAGAGACGCTCCTGCTCAAAGGGAAGAATTCTTCTGATTATGGAGGGATGGGAAGAGCTTCTTCAGATGCCATCGCAGAGGTCCAGGTCTAAACATGTGTTTAAAAGAAGAGATTTACCCGTTTGTTGTATTTGTTTACCTCTTAAAGGCTTTGAGGGGACAGACTAAATGGATATACATACCACAGAGGAATTTAATTAAACAAAAAAGATGTAAAGTGAGCTAAGGAGAGGATGGAGATGAGGGAAATGCAGGCTAAGAGAGTTACTGCCATTGAACTCTAAAATTAACTCAACTTCTTGGCATTGAAAACACATTAGGAAACACAATGGCTATATAGTTCTCACGGTCTGATAAAACTAAGCACACTGGTTCCTTACAAGAGACAAGACTTCTTCAGGCTTTACACTCACAGATACCTTCTAGATAGCTCTCAAATTCTCCTTCTTTTTATCATCATTGCCACGAACCCAGCCCAAACTCCTGACTGAATTACTTTAGTCATCTCCAATCACAGTCTTCTCCAACTCTTAGCATAGCCTCCGTATCACAGAAGTGGTCTTTTTAAGTGCAAATAGGAGACCACTCCTCATTGCTTTTTAAAAACTGACATACACATTCTGTTTTAGGTGTACAGACATAATGATTTGATATAGGGATATACTGCAAAATTATTACCATGATAACTTTGGTTAACATCTATCATCACACTTAGTTATAATTTTTTTTCCTTATGCTGCTGCTGCTGCGCCTCATTAACGACAAAGTCCAAAATCCCGAGTGCTGCATACAAGACACAATCTGGCCCCAGCCTACATCTCTAGTCTAATGACAACATAGGTCTTACTTTTCCCTATGAACTCTCTCCCCTCGTTGCAACCTTCTTTAATAGATAACTCATACTCACTATTTTACACAAGGCTATCGTATAGGTTTTACCCATCTGAACTTGAAAGCATTCAAGTTCTTTTTTTTGGACCAGATTTCAGCATAGGCCAAGGTGGGTCTTTAAGGAATGACAGTTCTATAGCAAAATGGCTGAGACTCAGTGCATTGCCAATTATTAGGTTTTTTTTTTTTTTTTTCATAAATATCAGTAGCTTTTAAAAGCTACTTGGGCTTCCCTGGTGGCTCAGATGGTAAAGAATCCACCTGTGATGCCAGAGACCTGAGTTAGATCCCTGGGTTGGGAAGATCCCCTGGAGGTGGGCATGGCAACCCACTTCAGTATCTTTGCCTGGAATATCCGTATGGATGGAACCTGGCGGGGTACAGTCCATGGGGTCACAAAGAGTTGGACACAACTAAGCGACTAAGCACAATAGCTACTTAAGCAAATTAAGGAATATAGAGCCATTCCCATAACCTCACTACCACCACATGTGAAAGCAAGAGTCAGGCTGAATTCTACGACACACTTAAACATTTATGTGCAGGCAGGTACAGAGACAGTCACATAATATGTTTTGGAAGCTCAGTGATGTCAGCTCTTGACCCTTTCAATTTCACATTCTCTAAGAGAGATTTGCTTGAGGAAATGTGACAGTGTTCTAGTCCTAGGATGCTGCTAATCTTAGCTGGGTTTGGGCAATACATTCTCTAAGTTAGTGGCTGAAGACAAGACTGGTTCAGAATTAAGCCTTACACTCCATTCTGGAGGTTACAGGCTTTCATGTAAAGGTGTAAAGGATTCCATCCACATCTTAAACACTACTTATTGATCTCCTAAAAAGTAATTTGTGATGTCCATTGTACTAACTAAAAAAAGTCTGGTGTTAATTGAAGATAAAGATAAATGTTGGGAAAGGCAGTCTTTCATCCCCCACTTGGCTGCATAACAATGGGCCTGGGGCCTGGAGCACTTCTTTCCCAGGAGAGAAAGAGCCCACTCAGCCTGTGCTGGGCTCATCGCCTCTCTTGGCTCCATCAGACAGCCCCATCTCCTTTTAACCTTCAGCCTCTTGTCCGTAGCACTTCTTTTTTTTCATCATATAGACATAGTCATCTCTTCTTTTAACCCATGACTTTCTTTAGCTTTTCCCCCATGTTTCTTCAATCTCTACTTTCTTATTCTCTATGGACCCTCAATCATCCACAAACAGGTTTCTGCCTCTCTTTGCTCTCCATGAAAAGCCTCTTGCCCAAGTCACTTAGAATCAAGTTATTTTTTTGGTCTGAAGCAAAGAGTTCAAGTTTACAGAGTTGCATATTAACTAAGGTAGGTGAGGATTTGCTCTGGAAATCAAATCTTTAAATTTTAAAGGTATTACATAATAAAGATTGATTTTTGGCTTAGTAAAAAAATCTACCTACCAACACAGGAGATGCTGGTTCAATCCTTGAGTCAGGAAGATCTCCTGGAGGAGGAAATGGCAACCCACTCCAGTATTCTTGCCCGGAGAATTCCACAGACATAGGAGCCTGGTGGGCTACCGTCCAAGGGATCGCAAAGAGTCGGACACAACTGAGCACACTAGCATACACGCTAGGCTTGTCACAGCTTTCCTTCCAAGGAGCGAGCGTCTTTTAATTTCATGGCTGCAGTCACTGTCTGCATTGATTTTGGAGCCCAAGAAAATCTGTCACTGCTTCTGTCACTTTTCCCCCTTCTGTTTGCCATGAAGGCAGGCAACCAGATGCCATGATCTTAGTCTTTTTTTAATGTTGAGTTTCAACCCAGCTTTAATGTATTAAACACTGAATAAATGGTGGCTATGATATGGGAATGGTGGTGATGATGTAATCTCTCTATTCCTTGCTCATTTCAAAGGTTACTGCTTCACACCCTATTTCCAACCACTGTTCACTTTTAAGACTCAAAGTAGGGGAGACTTCTGGAAGTTTTCTCACACTTTTCCCTCCAAATTTCAAGTTCTTTTTCAGATGTTATTTGTTTTTCTGCCTCACTAGGCTGTGAATTATTAATACAAAGCAAGAACCAGAACTTTCTCTTCTCTATATATTCCCAGGACCACCACTAGGGCTCAATATATATAAAATGCTCTGACTCAATCAGTAAGTGAATGAATCAGTAAGCGACTCAATCAGTAAGTGTACTGACTCAATCAGTAAGTGAATGAATGTTGGTAATATGCAACGGCAATCCAGTATTCTTGCCTGGAAAATCCCATGGATGGAGGAGCCTGGTAGGCTGCAGTCCATGGGGTTGCTAAGAGTTGGACACGACTGAGCGACTTCACTTTCACTTTTCACATTCATGCATTGGAGAAGGAAATGGCAACCCACTTCAGTGTTCTTGCCTGGAGAATCCCAGGGACGGGGGAGCCTGGTGGGCCGCCATCTATGGGGTCGCACAGAGTCGGACACGACTGAAGCGACTTAGCAGCAGCAACCAGGCTTGCCAGTAATCTCTCTCTCATTTGGCAACATGTGGGGCTGTGGGCCTTTAAAAATCTTTGGACATATCAAGTGTAAATGAAACACAAATCAACTACGTGAATTTTCAAGAAGAAATCTATGTAACAAACCTGGCCAACATTTTAGGGACAAAATTATTCTTAGGGTAAAAAGTAAAACAATACATGTGACCCCAAACTTTGAAGACATCCTCTAAAAACCACATTCTAAATAAATGCATCTAAATTTGCACAGGAGAGAGGCAGTGGGAAGTATGAATTGACAGAAGTCACAGTTTGAACTTATTATTATCAAGGTAAGACGGTTTCCAAAATGAAGCTGCCTTGTGGTTAACTAGAACATTTAAAGACACGCAAGCTTTTTTCATCTGTCCAGTCTCTATTTAGCAGACTATTAATAAATTGAAAAATACCCACATTTCTAGGGGAAAAAAAAAAAAAAAGTAGCTGTAATCCTAAGGAATTCAGAGTTCTCACCCTGGTCTCTCTGAAGAGTCCCTGGCCACTTTTGCTTTGGTGGTGGCTTTCTTCCTGGAATTTTGACCCACGCACCTCTTATTTACCATTTAATCAACTCCAACTAAGATCCCCTTTCCTAAATCAAAATTTATTAGATCACCTCTTCTAAGTGACTCCTAAATCAAATCTTACCCCAAAAGTGACTGGAAATGAACTGCTGGAAACTGAGAAATTTTGTAAGGGTCTTTCAAAAAAACTCATTTCCTTTCCTCTTAAAAACAAACAGGGGCCACATTTCATACACAAACAACGCCTTCTTTAAAAGGTGCCTTTTCATCTGCACGTCTCACTAACACATGTGACTTTCTCTGATGGTTATACCCCTCCAGGACACTAGTGACTCCCATTCACGTCCCTGATGGCCCCGAAGTGACGTCAACCCCGGAGAGCCAGGGGTCGTCCAACAGGTGGTCCGCCGAGCACTCTCCAAATGTGAGCGCCTCCTGCGCTCTGCGCCCGGCTCCAAGCTCCCCCAGGGCTGCGCAGGCTCCGGGACTGTGGCCGGGATCCCCTCGCCCCCGCACCCCTCCTCCTCCCGCTTCGCGTCCCCTCCCCTCGCCAAAGCTCGGACTCTCGGGTTGCCCTTATTGTTGGCCGCGTCTGTCACTTTGTGGGCTGGGTGACACGAATAGATGGGTTGGACACACCTTCCAGTCTACTAGAAAAAAAAAAAAAAAAAAGGTCCGGATCTGCATAGACAGCGGGACGACTCCCCCAGCGACCTCAGAGCCTACGCCGCGGACAGGGGAAAGGCACAGCTCCCCCTCCCACATTCACTCCTCCCCGCCTTCAAGAAAACAACGCTCAGCGCAAATAAATAGTATCGTTCCCAGCCCGCCAGGGTCCTCGGTGTCCTCGCCTCCTCTGCCCGCGGAGCGCGCTCCAGCGCGGCGGGAGGAGAGCGCGCGGAGGCGCCGGCGCGCACCATGCTCCCCAGCGCCGTGGCGGCCCACGCCGGCGCCTACTGGGACGTGGTGGCTTCCTCCTCGCTCCTGAACTTCCCCGCCGCGCCGGGCTTTGGCAACCTGGGCAAGAGCTTCCTGATCGAGAACTTGCTGCGGGCGGGGGGCGCCCCGCCGCTCGGACCGCCACCGCCCCAGCACCACGGCTCGGCAGCGGCTCTCGGCGCGGGCGCGCAGGTCCGGCCCCTGCCGGCCAGCCCGGTTCCCCTCAAGTTGTGCCCGGCGGCAGAACCAGGCAGCCCCGGCGGGGCGCCCTACGGCACACGGTGGGCCTTTCAAGTGCTCAGCCCCTCGGCGGACGGCGCCCGGCTGCCGGGCCGGGCTCCGGGGGACCCGGACTGTGCCTTCCAGTCACCAGCCCCAGGTGAGCCCGCTCTCCCCTCCCCGGCCTCGCGCTGCGCCTCCCGGGCCGCGGGCCCACCCGCCCCAGTGCTCAGGAATCCGCCCGGGCTTCGAGCTTCCGAGAGCATCTCGAGCATCAGTGGAGATGCGGCCTCGGGAGTGAGGAGGGTACCACCGCTAATCGTGATGTTCCTCCCCATCCCATCCCACCAGCTTCCTCTTCCCCTCTTCTTTCTACAAGTGGTAGGGCTACCTTGAATTTCAGGCCTTTCAGTAGAAATCCTGAAGTCACCTCGGGCCTTAGCCGAAAGCTCAGCCCCGCTCCCGAGATCTCTGGGCTCGCTGGACCAATTCCACTGGGTTTCCAAAATTCAGCGTCTCTACCCGTCCGCCTCTGTCTCGGAGGCCGAGAGATACCCGCTCCCTAGAAAGTTCTTGGCTTGAAGAGCCTCGCGCTCCCGCTTTGGGGGCTTTTGCCTCTCAAACCTTAGCGTCGGTCGGGGCGGTTGGAGAACACGCGCAAATATCTTTGGAAAAAGAGTTGCGCCGAGTTTTGGCTTTCTCCCCTCTTAAATTTTGGATCGCTAAAGCGCAAGAAAATCGACGCCGGCTTTTTCTTCGGGCTGAGCTAGAACAGTTGAATTGGCACCTGGAGTAGGAAGTTCACCAAATAAATGAGAATTTACCCCAGCTGTTTTGGTTTGCTTGTTTTAATTCCCGCATAAAACCGAAGTGTTGTGACTGGGAAGAGAATGCGGACAGTTTAATTCTATGTTAGCTAAAACTTACGGAGGGGCTGCCGAAGTTGGCCTTGAGACGGGGAAAAGCGTCTTAGTGACTCAAAAGCTGAGATCCAGTCGGATTAATTTTTTTTTTTTTTTTGCTGCGTCCTTAGACGATCTTAATTCATTCTTTTAATCCTGATGGGTTTGTCCAGAATGACTAATCGACGCTTTTTCAGCAGATTTCATTGTCCCAGCAAACTGCCAGATCAAATTTATTGCTAATGACTTTATAGAATTGAACATGTTTAGAACCTGTCCTGATCTTTCAGTTTGAAATGGTTACTAACAGAATGGAACAAATATAATTATATGAGCACTGGTCTCATTCACACAGTGTAAAACCTAAATTCTAAGCAGCATTTTTGCACCCTGGGAGAGGAACAAATACAGTTAAAGGCAAAGTTTATGTGCCTTGGAAATCTGGGCCACTCTCTCCTTTTTGAAGTATTCGGAAATTTAGAAACGTATATAGCAGGTCCGTTTAAACAAGCACTAGTAAATAATGTCTCATAAAAGTAACATTTTCAAGAAAATTTAGTGATTTCTGTGGTTTCTGATGGCTTGACATTATGTTCATAGAAGTTACTTTTCAAGGATTCTTAAGTTGCTCTTGATCATGATTGGCTACTCCAAAAAGCTAGTTTCAACCTTTGTAGATTTTACAGGTTAGATTTAAGTAAACCAAATGCAAAGCAAATACAGATATTTCAATAATTCTGAAAAATTATTTTGTATACCTGCTCTTTTCATTCAGAATATTGCAATTATTCAGTAAAGGGTATAACTACATTCTTTTTGTTTTCAAAAACATATTCATTCTGTACACTTATTGAAACATCAAAATGCAAAAATGCTTTTTGGAATACTTGAGAATGTGAGAATTTAAATTTCACTTTGAAGTATTTTAATATAGCTCTAGGCCCATATATCTCCTAATATTTTATTCAGTCCTTATTGAAGATTTGATGCTTTCTGAGGTTAATTTTTATTTAAACAAATAACTTTTTATTTTAAAAAATCATTCTTGTAAAGAGTGCATTTAATTTTTGAAACTCGAAAAATATCTTAAGAAGAAAATTAAAACCCTGTAAGTTTGTGCCCACGAATGTGCTTACAAACATTTTTAAATAATTTGACAGAGAATACAGTTTTTTGAGCACTGCTCCAGTTTTGTCCTTCCAAATGACAGATTCTTATCCTGCCAAATGTTGTGGGAATTTTTTTGTTCTGTGTAGAATTATGAAGTTATAATGAGTGCTGACAATGTTCACTATCACCTGAAAATTAGATGAGGATGAAATAGTGATTGACGTTCTATAAAGAGTAGAAAGGAGATTTAGAAAAGGTACTGTTTTTAGAACGATAACAGTATTTCTTTCTGAAACATCAGTGAACAACCAGTTCTGATCTTCTCTGCATTAACTTAGTGGATCACCAAATGTGACTTTTAATGATTTCAGTATATTGATTACCCGTTTTTCCCCTCAACCTTAATTTGTTGAGTGCACCAGTCTAAATATTGAGTAAGAAAGCCTCAGAGTTGTTTTTAAGTGCATTGGTGAAAGACAGCACCATTTAACTAGGGGATTTATGCCACTGCATGCATTTCTGCTTCATTATTTCTATTACCCACTATTAATTATACCATATAGTTCATTCATTCAGCAAATGCTTACTGACTGTCTCCCATGTGTCCAGACTTTGTTCCAGGCCATTGGGATAATCGGGGAACAAAACAGATGACCGTCTCTGCCCCTGTGGAGCTTACAGTCCATGTTCTGTCCTACTTTATGGTTTACCAAGCATTTTCATAATTGTTAGCTGCTTTAATCCTCATAATAGGCCAATTTTTTCTACAATGATTATTCCACTTGCTAACTTTTTGTCTGAAGTATCAATTTATAAACCTGTGATCTTGTGAAAAAGAAAAATATTGCCCCAAATTCTGTGATCTGGTGAAAGAGAAAACTATTGCCCCAAATATTCCTTACACTAGTTTTTCACTGAAGAGGAACTAATGAGGGCTTATGGGATAACCATTTACATGTATCTTCATAATAAATCAAATTGGGATGTTATATCTGAGCCCATAGGAAATTGGGCTTTCCCTTCATCTCGTTATGTGTCTGAAAGATGGTGACAGTTAAACAGTAACACAGATTTACAGGTTATGAATGAAATTTAGCTGTCTGTGCTTCATTCCTAAAAATTGGCAAGTCTTTAAGTATTTAGAGTTAAAAAAAAAAAAAGGAACACTCCATAGCTATATGTTGTCAAGTTGTGTATATAGAGTAGTTTAAAAACTTTAAAACTCAGAGCACATTCTCCAAGATTTGAGAGGGGTAGGTTTAATGTGATAACAGGTAGTGAGTAGATTCACCTCCAGACGTTGTATGTGAAAAAGAGAAGCTTGGATGTCATAGTGTATTGGGGGAAATTGGGTTTGTCAAGTAAATCCTAATAATCATGCGAGATCCTTCCCCAGAAGTTCGTTAATGTCATCATTTGGTGGCTATTGTACTATATTCAGATATCCATGCTTTTGTATATTACAGAAGGTCTTGAAAATGTAAAAATTGGAACAATTTAAATTTCTTTTAGTTATGCAACCTATTTTCTTCAAAGTAGAACAAATAGCCTTGCTTTTCAGTGACATTTGTTATTTCAAACATTTTAGATAATGTTTGAGATAAAGATAATTTCCTGAATGTAATTTAGTGATTATTAAGTCTACTTCTTGTGCTGCATATAAAAGGATTAGAAAGCAACTTTTTTAAACTGTCCTTTTTTTTAAAGTAATTTTGTCCAGTAGGTTGTACCATATAGTAGTACAAGCATGGAATCAGATCCATCTTATTTTTTCTGGTACCCTGTTAAGTTTCTTATTACTAGTAATACCTCATGTGCACTCTGATTTTCTTGTCCACCTCACAGTCCCAGCTACTATTTACTTATTAATCTTGACTCTGTCTTAAACTACCCACACTTCTCTTTTGTGTCCCAACTGGTAGTTTTTTTCCATTTTCACTAAGATATAGTGAAAGTGTGACATAAAATAGCTTCTCTTACGCCTTAGGCACTTTGAGGAGGGAAGGGAAAATGGAGCATCTTGTGTTCTAGGTGGGGATTCCAGTCCAGCTGAACATTTTGTGATCTAATTTATGAAGCTAGAGTTTGTTATTTATCTGAGCTAATGCTATGCTCTAGCTTTGTTTTGGCAAATTAAAATCACGGAATTTTGACTGTTGATAATGCTGACCCAGAACCAAGACAAAGACAATGGGGGATCCAGAAGAGGATAATGATGGGGCCCAAGCTAGCAGTTCCTTGCTCAGACCATCACCCTAAAAACACCCTTTGGTGGAATTGTAAATAATACCCAACAGTATTCTTATTACACTTCTATTTTTTAAATAAGCTGCTTAACATATTTGGATTTATATTAACATATTAATAACTCTTGCGTGGTTTACAAGGAATCAACTCTGAACAAATTGCTGTATGGTCCCAAACTTCATAAACTTCTTCAGGTTCAGGAAGGTTCTGCAGTGCAGAGGACCAGTTGTACTAATAGAGAGTCTTTTTACTTCCAGTTTTGGATTGCACTGCCTCTATGTCTTGAGTTGGAATTGCAAAATGGTAGCAATTTATGTGCATCTTATTTGCCTCTGACATTAGTATCTGTCCCTCTCCCAGTCACTAAAATATGCTTCTCTACTTTGCTTTAAAAGCAAGAAATCTCAATCTGTTCACATGTATTGAAGCTTTATTATTGAGGTTTAATAATAAAACAGGAGTAAATCCAAGAGGCAAGTAGGAACATTTTAGAATTTTCCCTTTACCTCTTACTCACGTTAGGGATTTGGGGATTATTTGAAGAGGCACAGTGGTTTGAATGCCCAGAAAATTGTGTACGGATTTAAGCAGAAGTAATCAGAGGATCTAGAGAGTTCAGAGTCATCAGGATGCCAAAGGGTGCCAAATGTTGTTATATGTTGCAGATGTATGACACCATATGTTCTGGACAGTTTAAAGGAATTGTCAACCGTGATTTTAGCTATGTTTGTTTACCATCAGTGTGGCTCAGATACTGAACCCAACACTGTACTTTAGAGTCCGGTGTATTGCTCTTGGAGTGTGCCACCTCCTTCCTCTCCTTGTGCCCAGCAGAAATAGTCTCTTTTTGCTGTAAGAAAACATCTCATGGGTAGTTTTATCATTGGATAGTGATAGAAATTGTAGCAACTCGAAAGTAAGGGAACCCATATAGGTAATAGCTGCACTGGTAAAATACTTTGAGCTTCTTTGCTATAAAAGTTTTTACAGAAGCAAAAATGTTATCATCTTTCAAATATTTAAACAAATGTGTTCTTATGTTAGAATTGGGAGGTAAATACCTTATTTGCTCTTCAACCTACTTTCTGCCATCCTATTTCCTTTGTTGATATCATCCATAACTTTTGAATCTATCTTATTCTGTCTTTTGGGGAGATTTGATTTGTGGTTCTTAAAAATAGTATTTGTCCATTAATCATGGGCTAACAGAGGCTCCAAATAAAGGTGTTTTGTTGTTTTTTTTTTTACCTTATTACTGTGAATTTTTTCCACAGTGAAGGTACATAATTTTTAAGTCAGTTAAAGAACTTTGTTTTCATTCAAATACACCTGGACTCTGTCAGAAACAAAAAGGCAAACTGTAAAAAGAAACAGTATGATTTCTGTGTAGGAATGCTTGTTAGAATTTCTCCTTCTTTAAGACTTCATTAGATCATGCTTCCATTTTACACTCTCTTAGTAAATAATTGGATTTTTGCCTTAACGTCTAATGTGCTTACCAGACCCTTGTATATTTTATTCCAAAATATTTTTATTTTACTTTCAGTAATGTTTCCACTTTTAATGAAGTCTCTCCCTTTCATTCCTTTTAGCCTCCAGTCAGTACCTGATTTGGCAATGCTGAGTGATTCATCACTTTTATATAAAGTTACCATAACTGATTTTATTTTTAATAGCATTATTCATTTTGTCAGCCAGCTATTAGTTGGGAATATTTCAGGGGCACACTCTTTTTGTGAGTTATATGAACAGTAAACTTAAGGCACTAAAATTCTCTCTGAAGTCAGAGATCAAAAAGTCTCTATAAGTTTTTAAACTTTTCTTTAAGAATCAAAGCATCTGGGAAAAGGAAAGGGGAAAAAAATCAGGTCTTTTTTCTATATATTGCTAAAATATTTAATTGCCTTCTTGTTCTTAAATATTCCAAAGATGAACTTGTTTTTTCCTTTTTCTTTCACATGTTCAGACACCATGCGTGCCATAACCACCTTGATTTCATTAATTCTGTGGCCATCAGAAATGGCATGTACAATATATCCACGTCTAATAGTCCTCTTCTTGCTTGGAGAATCCCGTGGACAGAGGAGCCTGGCAGGCTATAGTCTGTGGAGTCGCAAGAGTTGGATGCAACTAAGCACACACAGCATAGCAGTCCTCTGGAGAGAGCTCAAAATTTCTTGTTCCTTAAAAATTTAAATCTCTAATACTTTTAAAATTAAATTATATGAAGGAAATAGCTATTCTTTGAGAAGATTTATGTACATTATTACTCAGCCATTAAAAAGAATACGCTTGAATCAGTTCTAATGAGGTGGATGAAACTGGAGCCGATTATACAGAGTGAAGTAAGCCAGAAAGAAAAACACCAATACAGTATACTGACACATATATATGGAATTTAGAAAGATGGTAACGATAACCCTGTATGCGAGACAGCAAAAGAGACACAGATGTATAGAACAGTCTTTTGGACTCTGTGGGAGAAGGAGAGGGTGGGATGGTTTGGGAGAATGGCATGAAACAAGTATAATATCATATAAGAAACGAATCGCCAGTCTAGGTTCGATGCAGGATACAGGATGCTTGGGGCTGGTGCACTGGGATGACCCAGAGGGATGGTACAGGGAGGGAGAGGGGAGGAGGGCTCAGAATGGGGAACATGTATACACCCGTGGCGGATTCATGTTGATGTATGGCAAAACCAATACAGTATTGTAAGGTAAAGTTAAAAAAAAAAGGGAATAAAAGCCATGAAGGCTGGTGAATTTTTTTTAAGACTTATTTATTTGGCTCCCTGGGCCTTTGTGGCTGCACGTGGCCTTTCTGTAGTGGTGGTGAGCGGGGCTACTCTCTAGTTGCCGTGCGCAGGCTTCTCCTTGTGGTGGCTTCTCTTGTGGAGCCCGTGGGCTCTAGGGCTTGTGGGCTCAGTAGTTGGGGCGCACAGGATTGTTTGCTCCAGGGCATGTGGGATCTTCCGGGACCAGGGATCGCACCTGTGCTCCCTGCATTGGCAGGGGAATCTTAACCACTGGACCACCAGCAAAGCCCTGGTGAACTTGTTAATAGACTACTCTAGGACTAGATTGAGGTTAGGTGTGTTGAACCTGCGCTGTGCTTAGTCACTCAGTCGTGTCTGACTCTCTGCAGCCACATAGACGACAGCCCACCAGGCTCTTCTGACAATGGGGATTCTCCAGGCAAGTATGCTGGAGTGGGTTACCATGCCTTCCTCCAGGGCATCTTCCCAACCAAGAGATTAAACCCAGGTCTCCCGAATTGCAGGCGGATTCTTTACCAGCTGAGCTACTAGGGAAGCCCGTATTGAAACTCCTCTAGAGTTATATTGGGTCTGAAACCAAAAGACAGTCTGATCCTTCAAAGCAAGAAAAGAGTCATTTCTGTTTGCTTATTTCTTCTTCTTTTTTTTTTTTTTTATTTCTGTAGGTGCTTTTGCACTACAGATTGAACAGATGCTGCAGAGACCACATGACCTGCAAAGCCTAATGTATTTACTCTCTGGCCTTTTATAGTAAAAGTTTGCCAAACTTTTCTCCAAAGCAAAAATGCATATTGAGTCAATTTAAAAATAATATGTAGTTTTCTGAGCTGGTTTTAGCAGCATTTCTTTAATTTTAAAACCTAGATTCAAGTCAGGATCTTTAAATGACTGATTATATAATCCTAAGCAATTCGTGTAACTGCTTTGAGCCTCATTTCAAAATGAGCACAGGTGATAGGCTCACCATGGGACTTTCGGCCACACATCTCAAAAGCCTGTTGGTAACATACAGGGAAAGATGTAAAAGACAGAGTTCCACCATTCCGCCATAAACAAAATGCATACTGGTGAAAGGGGTATTGCTGTGTAGGAAACCATCTCAGAACTTAGAGGAACAATTGATTATTTTTGCTCAGGTTTGTTGGGCTGTCTAGGTTCAGCTGGGTGGTTCTCACTTGGAATCTCACTGCAGTTAGAAGTCAGCTGTGGTCATCTGTGGGCTCAGCTGAGCTGGATGTCCAAGATGGATGTCCATGGACTCACACGGCAGACAAGGATGCTGGCTGTTTATGGGGTGTTCAACTGTGAGCTGTTCTAGCATCCTTTGATGATTGCAGTGAGCTATGATTTCAGGGTACCCCAGCTTGACGAGAAGCCAGACTCCAGACACTTGTTGGTGTCGTGAGGATAGCAGAGAAGGTGCCAGTGGGAGTGTCCAAACAACTGGTTGTTACCTCTTGCCACAACATATGACCACAGCAGGATCTTTCCATATAGTCCCTTGTTATTCCACCACAGCTCATCCACCATAGTTAGGTGATTTTTTTTAAGTTGCTCTGATCATATCATCAAGTTATATATGAAGACATTAATTATTCCTATTTGACTATCAGATCAAATAAAAATATTCAGTTTGTCCTTTAAGACCTTCATTCTATCAACTGCATTTAGCTCCTCCAACCACATTCCTTTTTTCAGTTATACATAAATATATATTTATATATATCTTGTTTCTCATATTCTTCCCCATTATAGATTGTTCTAAAACACTGAGTATATTTCCCAGTGAAGGTCCTTGTGGGTTATCTGTTTGTGAATAGCAGTATGTATCTGTTAATCCCAAGCTCCTGATTTATTCTTCCCTACTGCTATCCCCTTTGGTAACCATAAGTTTCTTTTCTATGCCTGTGAGACTATTTCTGTTTTGTAAATAACTTTGTATATTTTTTTTTAGATTATACTTTTAAGTGATATTATATAATATTTGTCTCTTTTTAATTTATTTTTTATTTTTTTAATTTTATTTTTACTTTATTTTACTTTACAATACTGTATTGGTTTTGCCATACATTGACATGAATCCACCACAGGTGTAGACGAGCTCCCAATCCTGAATCCCCCTCCCACCTCCCACCCCATGTCCTCTCTCTGGATCATCCCCGTGCACCAGCCCCAAGCATCCTGTCTCCTGCATCGAACATAGGCTGGTGCTTCGTTTCTTACATGATAGTATACATGTTTCAATGCCATTCTCCCAAATCATCCCACCCTCTCCCTCTCCCAGGGTCCAGAAGTCCATTCTATACATCTGTGTCTCTTTTTCTGTCTCGCATACAGGGTCATCATTACCATCTTTCTAAATTCCATATATATGTATCAGTATACTGTATTGGTGTTTTTCTTTCTGGCTTATTTCACTATGTATAATAGGTTCCAGTTTCATCCATCTCATTAGAACTGATTCAAATGAATTCTTTTTAATGGCTGAGTAATACTCCATTGTGTATATGTACCACAGCTTTCTTATCCATTTATCTGCTGATGGACATCTAGGTTGTTTCCATGTCCTGGCTATTATAAACAGTGCTGCAATGAACATTGGGGTACATGTGTCTCTTTCAATTCTGGTTTCCTCGGTGTGTATGCCCAACAGTGGGATTGCTAGGTCATAAGACAGTTCTATTTGCAGTTTTTTAAGGAATCTCCACACTGTTCTCCATAGTGGCTGTACTAGTTTGCATTCCCACCAACAGTGTAAAAGGGTTCCCTTTTCTCCACACCCTCTCCAGCATTTATTGAATGCTGCTGCTGCTGCTGCTGAGTCACTTCAGTCGTCCGACTCTGTGTGACCCCATAGACAGCAGCCCAACAGGCTCCCCCATCCCTGGGATTCTCCAGGCAAGAACACTGGAGTGGGTTGCCATTTCCTTCTCCATTGTGTGAAAGCGAAAAGTGAAAGTGAAGTCGCTCAGTCGCGTCCGACTCCTAGCGACCCCATGGACTGCAGCCTACCAGGCTCCTCCATCCATGGGATTTTCTAGGCAAGAGTACTGGAGTGGCTTGCTATTGCCTTTTCCGCCATGCTGCTGCAGATGGTATTATTTCATTCTTTTTAATGTCTGAGTAATATTCCAGTGTGTGTGTGTGTGTGTGTGTGTGTGTGTGTGTGTGTAGCAGCTGACTCTAGTATTCTTGCCTGGAAAATTCCATGGACAGAGGAGCCTGGCAGGCTACAGTCCATAGGATTGCTCAGAGTCAGACACAACTGAAGCAACTTAGCACAACACACACACACACACACACACACACACACACACATCTTATTTATCCATTCATCTGTCAGTGGACATTTAGGTTACTTTCATGCCTTGGATTTAGTAAATAGTGCTGAGATGATTGTTGGGGTGTCCAACCACATTCTTAATGCCACACCTTAAACCTTGGTCCAGCAGTCAGGCTGATCTTAACCTGCCCTGTGTGTCACCATCATCCTTGCCTTCTTTTATTTTTTTCATGCCACCTTTCTTTCCTGGAATGCCTTATTTCTCTTATGCCATTCAGATACTTTCCCAGTCAAGTTTCCAGATCAAGATGCTTTTCCTGCTTAAAGCCTTCTTGACAGAGCCTTCCTGATAATACTCTTTTCTTTTTACTTGCTAATATGTTTTAGTGCAGGTCTGAACCATGCTGCTTCTTTTTATTTGTTGTCTTAGAATCAATCCCAAAGTATGTAATAATGGTAGGAATAAAGGCTAAAATTTATTGAGTGCCTGCTGTGTGTCAGGCATTG
Organism: Cephalophus harveyi; assembly: GCA_006410635.1. NCBI lineage: Eukaryota > Metazoa > Chordata > Mammalia > Artiodactyla > Bovidae > Cephalophus > Cephalophus harveyi. The sequence continues at coordinate 127,595 of SJYT01076403.1, forward strand.
TTTTGTGTTCTATTCAGTGGTCTCATCCTGAGACCTCATTCATTGTAATCATGTGTGCAACTTTTGAAAAAATATTAATGGTATGTTGGGGGACCCACTCCTACCAGCCTGATTTAACCTAATTGCTGTGGGGTTCAGGCTCTGTATCTTTGAAAAGCACTCTAGATCATTCTCCGGAGAAGGCAATGGCACCCCACTCCAGTCCTCTTGCCTAGAAAATCCCATGGACGGAGGAGCCTGGTGGACTGCAGTCCATGGGGTCGCTAAGAGTCGGACACGACTGAGCAACTTCACTTTCACTTTTCACTTTCATGCATTGGAGAAGGAAATGGCAACCCACTTCAGTGTTCTTGCCTGGAGAATCCCAGGGATGGGGGAGCCTGGTGGGCTGCTGTCTATGGGGTCGCACAGAGTCGGACATGACTGCAGCGACTTAGCAGCAGCAGCTAGATCATTCTCATGTGTATTTAGGGTTGGCAAACAGTGGTTAGGGGAACACACAGTACTATTCTTTTTTAAGATCTTATGGCCATGGGAAATGCCTCAGATTTTATAGAACAAAATTGAATTTGGAGTATGGAAATATTTGTATTTCATTTATTTGATCAGCAGATTCAACTGTAAGTTACGGAACATTTAAAATTAGAAATTCTAGGGAGGGAAGCTATCCTATTGTAATCTTTGTCATCCCAGCACACATGCATTATGTGGCACTTGATAGATAGTAAATATTATTTGCATAGAATTAAAAGGACAGAATCAAACAAGTAGACACTGCACTTGATTTATTTTCTCATGAACTGTACCAGACTATTAAGACCTTTGCTTTCTGTCTCTGAAATACTCAAAGCAAAAAAAAAGAAAAAGTGGACTTCTGTCATTTTTTGATGAGCAGAAGGGTAAAGGATGACTTAACTTGCTTTGTCTTGTGATGGAAGGCATGTTTGCATGTGGATCACATAAATGAATTACTTCCAGCTTGTGTGATAAAATAAATCATACCTTATTCAATAAGTGATATTTATTAGGTTTGAGGGATCCTCTTAAGATAGTCTGTTCAATTGTGTCATATGTAAAGGTCAGAAGTTTAGATTTCTTTATCCCCAGTACCCATATACCCAGCAATTGAGGGAGGTCATTAAAAATCATCCTTTTGAAATTATTTAATTCCCTGTTATTCTTTCCCAGAGGTATGTTTTGATCCTTTGGTTGCCTTTGTAAGACATCTTGGAACCTTTTCTCTTTTTTTTTGTCCTTCTTCAAATGTTCTGCCCAGGCGGCATAGCATCACAGTGGCTCCTGAAATTTATTTGAAGGTTTTATTAGTGGTCTTTAAGATTCTTCTTTTGAAATGTCAGCCTGCATCTATTAGTACCACGGTTTGCTATGACAATAAAAAGAATGTGGTTTCACCCTATTTAGATACACTGTTCTCCATTGGTAAAGAAAGCGAAAATAATAATAATAATAATAATAATAATAATAATAATAATAATAATAACAATGAAATGTTTTGCTTGCTTTCTAGACCACAGAATTTTGAAAATGATTTCTCTGTAACTAGGCTTGTAACCATCCTTAACTATGGGGTGCTTTTGTCACAGAACCATCTAGTTAGGTTAAAAAAAATCAGGCCATTTCACCGTTAAGTTGGCTCTAAGTTCCCATCTTAATTAAACATTCAAAATAGTAGTTTGATTCTGTGTTTTCAGATAAGTCAGAACATGTGATTAAGAAGTGAAAAGTTCACAGAGTTTTCTCTGAATAAGCGAGTTTAGTCATTTGGATTCAGACAGTTTTGTTCTAGAAATTTTAAATCATTTGTTTGTAACTTGAAACAGATTCCCACAGAACCCTGAAGGCAGATTTGTTGGCAGAATACAAAATTTGGAGTATCCTGAAGTGGTGTGCTCAGAGAACCTAGCATCTTGCTGCAAGACCCGACAGCATGCATTCCCCCCACCCCTATGGGGAAAGCCATTGGTTTTTCTCTTATGGAAAGCTGGGGAGATATGGAAATGTCTGCCTCTTACTAAGTAACTGCCAGTATGTGTGCCTGACATCCTTCTCTCTCTTGGCTAAGAACTATTAATACATATTATGCTAAAATACCTGTGTTTCCCTTGTCTGCTGAGAACAGTCATCATCATATTCCAGATGCATGCCCATTTGAGAATGAATATTAATAAATGAAATGCTGCTGCTACTGCTAAGTCGCTTCAGTCGTGTCCGACTCTGTGCGACCCCATAGACGGCAGCCCACCAGGCTCCCCTGTCCCTGGGATTATCCAGGCAAGAACACTGGAGTGGGTTGCCATTTCCTTCTCCAGTGAATGAAAGTGAAAAGTGAAAATGAAGTCGCTCAGTCGTGTCCGACTCTTCGCGACCCCAGAGACTGCAGCCTACCAGGCTCCTCCATCCATGGGATTTTCCAGGCAAGAGTACTGGAGTGGGTTGCCATTGTAATAAATGAAATAGCAAGTGCTAACTTCATAGCCAGTCTAGTGCCTATGTATAGTAGGCATTCCTGTCATATATATTGTTTGGTAAGCTTAACACAAATTGTTCCTAACATGATAAATGATAAAGTGACTACATCTAGATTGCACTGATGGGCTTTGAAATGCATATCATGGTCTTGAAATTGCCTTGTTTTCTGCCCATTTCAGAGTATCTCCAAAGTAGTTCTTAAATGGTTTGCTAAAGTTTTAACATATCTGTTAACTTGTCACTTTGTTTTTATCATATCTGAGTTTCCATGTTTTGCTCACTGCTTGAAAAAGTATGTGATTGACAAACATTGAAATGTAATATATATCTTTAATGCATTGCATTCTTTTAAATGGCTATTTCTTCACACCATTCAACATCCCAGCCCTCACATGCTCTGTTAGATTAACATTTGACTTATGTCCAAGTAGGAGCACGTAAAAAAATGGAGCACCTAATTGAAATTTCACAGTGATTTCCACATAAACCAGCTTAAACAAGATGTATTTATGTGCAGAAATTAGGAATCAACTAATCTTCTGTGTAAATATATGTGTGTCAATTTGGTGATTTTAAATGGTGAGAAAATACTCTACAATGGAACTTTAAGCCTGGTTATGTCACATGTAGTTCTTTAGCCACTATGGAGTTGCTGCAGTAGGCATAGCAACTGTCATTTTGATTACAGATTTACTATATTAAGATAGAATTGTAAGGAGTTATATAAAAAACTGTTCAATTAAACTTTTTCTGGTTAAATTTAACACTAAGAGCCTATATCTCAGAACCTCATTTATCACAATTGAATTTAATTGAACAGTTGTCTCAAATGAACCGTACTTTTTTTTAAATTGGAGGCTAATTACTTTACAATATTGTGGTGGTTTTTGCCATACATTCACATGAATCATGTGAATATGCCATGGTGTATATGTGTATATGTATTCCCCATCCTGGCCCTCCCTCCCACCTCCTTCCCCATCCCACCCCTCAGGGTCATCCCAGTGCACCAGCCCTGAGCACCCTGTCTCATGCGTCGAACCTGGACTAGCAATCCATTTCACATGTGATAATATATGTGTTTCAATGCTATTCTCTCAAATCATCCCACCTCGCCTTCTCCCACAGTCCAAAAGTCTGTTCTTTATATCTATGTCTCTTTTGCTGTCTTGCATATAGGGTCATTATTACCATCTTTCTAAAATTCCATATATATGCGTTAGTATACTGTATTGGTGTTTTTCTTTTTGGCTTACTTCACTCTGTATAATAGGCTCCAGTTTCATCCACATCATTAGAACTGATTCAAATGCACTCTTTTTAATAGCTGAGTAATATTCCATTGTGTATATGTATCAAATGAACCATACTTTTAAAAAATTCTTTGTTTTCATTTTTAGGGCTGTAGGATTAAACGGAGAAACATTTTGTCTAGAATGGTAAAATTTGTAATTTGTACCTATCCTGCATTGTAATATTGATATCAATAGTATCACCATATCATACTTATTTTCTAGACTAGATATTGAGCAAAAAAAATTTTTTGTGTGTTTCCAACTATTATGATAGATGCTTACATGCACATATGTAAATGCAACATGGCTGAGCCTTTTTCTTTTACCACAATGTACACAATGCCAAGCAACACAATAGCTATAACTTAAAATACCTATGGAATGCTTAGTTTGGAGGTGAAGTAAGTTAACAGAATACTTGAGAATAAACATGAGACAACTTTTATTATATATATTAATATCCACTTTTCAAAGTGCTTCATATATTCATAGAAACATTAAAAAATGTAACTCTTAACTCTGCCTAGACAGTGCCATATTATTATAACGTCATTGCTGTTTAGTTGCTAACTCATGTCCAACTCTTTTACAACTTCATGGACTCAAGCCCACCAGGCTCCTTTGTCCATGGAATTTTCCAGGCAAGAATACTAGAGTGGGGTGCCATTTCCTTTTTCAGGGAATCTTCCTGACCCAGGAATCAAACCCACCTCTGCATTGGCAGGCAGATTATTCTTTACCAGTGAACCACCTGGGAAGCCCTATTCTTATAAGATGTTAAGTTCAAATAAAAGGATGTATCATTTCTGTGATGGCTTTTTAGTCAGCATTAGAACAACTTATGATAACAATGACAATTTAAAAAAAGTTTTATAGAACTTACTGAATACCAAAATGGATCTCTTTTTCATACTTTGGTTAGTTGGCATGTTTTCAAAGTAGCGTTGACATTTTATTACTTGAAAATTCAGGTATTAAGAAACTAAAACTATTGACATTGACAGCTTTTCATCATATTGTGACCCTATGGACTATAACCCACTTGGCCTCTCTGTCTGTGGAATTCTCTAGGCAAGAATACTGGAGTGGGTAAGCCATTTCCTTCTCCAGGGGATCTTCAACCCAGGGATTGATCTTGGGTCTCCCATATTGCAGGTAGATTCTTCACCATCTGAGCCACCAGGGTAGCCATATTATAGAAAAGACCCTCCATTGTGGTTAATTTGCAATTTGACAGCATTAAGGACCATGAGACCATAAAATTATTCTACTATGATATTTATATATATTTATTATGATATATATTTATTATGATATGTCCTTCAAAGGTCTTGGTAAAATAAATGAATGCTTATCAGTTAGTTAAAATATGAGTCCAAAATTACTCTGTTCTTGAAAAAGGCATGTATTTGCAGCAAAATTATATTCACTGTATATGATTAAGAAGTGAAAAAAGTTTCCATTGAAAATAAAGGGAGAATAGTAAAAATATTTATTTTCAAGTCATCCTCTAGATTTAAGAGTTATCTGTTACAGAAGATACTATGTTTCAGAGTGTCAGGGGAACAGGGAAAAGATTAATTCCTGATTTCCTGTTTCTTAGTTTTAAGATTATTCATTCATTTATCAAAGATCTATTGACTATTTAGAGTGTGTCAGACACTCTGATGGTTATGTGATGGTAAAAGCAAGTTGCCCACCTAAGGAAATCTCACCTGTGTTTATATTATATTAAACCCTACTGTACAAAAGGACATCTTGTATTTAAGGTACTACGCTTAACCAAAGCCTGGCATATAGTGCATGAAAGTGAAGTTGCTCAGTTGTGTCTGACTCTTTGTGACCCCATGGACTGTAGTCTACCAGTCTCCTCAGTCCATGGAATTTTCCAGGCAAGAGTACTGGAGTGGGTTGCCATTTCCTTCTTCATGGGATCTTACCAACCCTGGGATCGAACCTGGGTCTCCTGCATTGCAGGCAGACAGATGCTTTACCTTCTGAGCCACCATGGTATATAGTAATTGCTCAGTATAGGAGAGCTACTAATATTCTGTGACATCCTTTACAGCCATTTTTCATCTGCTGAGGAACAGAGTTTAAAATTTCTTTTACAAGATATATCAAGTAATGATAACTATTCTGTATATACGTATTAAAAATGTTTTGAATAGCATAGTTTAATAAAGTGAGCAGAGCAGAATTATATGGCAACTCCCTATACTATAAAGACACATGCTTTCAGGTTAACTAGATATCACTTGAGATTAAATGTTGTTACTATTCTCAAATACTTTTAAGCATGTAAAAGTGATCAGAAAACCACTGTTGTCATTGAGTTACTCAGTAAATTAACTGTTTTCAACTTTGGAATCCAGCTGTCTATATATTTCAAAGCACCTTCTGAAAATAAAAAGTGGAGTAATATAATCTCTATGAAAACTAAACTGAAGTGTGTAACATACAAATTGTTTCTTGGTAAGTATTGTATCTAGAACTGTGCTGCTCAATATGTTAGCCCCTAGACAAACAAGTCTATTTAAACTTTAAAAAACTGAAATGAAGAATTCAGTTATGCAGACATACTGGCCACATTTCAAGTGCTCAGTGGCATATATGACAAGTAGATACATATTGGATATGCAGAGAGAGAGGATATGTCCACCATCACAGAGAGTTCTCCTGGGCAGTGTTGCTCTAGGCAATTTTAAATAAAGCACTATTTGATATTTACTATTTATAACCACACAGAAAATGAACAATTAAGTTTGGTTTTGATAATTTGAGCACTTATACCATAACTTCCAAACCACAATTAAGTTATTCAGCAAGCTCTGACTACTTTATTTACTTTTAAATTTTATGTATTTATTTATTTTGAAAGATCATTGCTTTTCAGTTTTGTGTTGGTTTCTACCAAACATCAGCATGAATCAGCCGTGGTTTACCCATATCCCCTCCCACTTGAATGTACTTCCCACCTCCCTTCCCATCCCACCCCTCTAGGTTGTTAAGACTACTTTAAAATGACTTAAATTCCAGTAAAAATTGTAGCTAACTAAACACTCCGAAGATGTAGGGCTTTACCCCGTGACTTTGGGAAAACTGGGATTTTGAATATTGTCTAAAAGAAATGGCTAATCAATGCAATCAATGCTTTCTCTGCAGCGCCTTCCAAGCCTTTTTTTCTGAGCGCCCCGCCATTCTACTCGGCGTGCTGCGGTGGGTCCTGTCGGCGCCCTGCATCCCCCACTGCTTTTGCAAGTAAGTTTTTATGCTTCATCAGCAATGCCTCAGTTACTCTGTAAACCAAAGCAGCAGGATTTAATGTGCTCTGGAAAACTAATTGGTAATGCAATGACAAGGAGCTAATTCCTCGCTAAAAATCACAGCGTTCCTATTCACGAGGTTTCCAGAGATTTATCAGACCTCAGCACACTGTGCGATTGTGAGCGGTTTCTAACAGCATTGAAACCCAGGGCTGACGCATCAAGGAAAGCGACTTGTTTTCCATTTGATATAAAAGATCTTGGCTCTTGCTGAAACATGCAACGATGCTCATTTAAAGAAGAAAAAAGAAAGGAAGGAAAACTAAGAGATGGTGTAAAAATTTCCATTCGGTTTAAAATGTGACACAGAAAGTCACTAGGTGTCCGTGGAAAATAATCCAAAATTGCCAAGATTGTAAAAGGAGATAAATACCATCTCTTATGATCTTGAAGAAAACCAACCAGGGTTGTAGGAAGTATTTTCAAGAGAACTTTTCTTCAAACATTACATCATTTTAATAGTGTCTGAGATGGAGAATGACAATCTTTGAAACTTGAAGAGCACACACACGTTCACATGCACAAAGGAAAAAAATGTCTAAGTGAAAATAAAAAGAAATAACACTCACAATGCTCTTGAGATTTTTGGTTAGCTAAGAATCTGTAGGCCGGAGGACTCAAGTTTGTGATAAAGAAGTCCAGCAGAGGGGTACGTGGATTTCTGCTGCCGAAGAGAAAACTGTGATTCAGGTTAACAGCTCTGTCAGGTGAAAAGTGAGCTAGGAGTAGAGTCAGGCTGAAGTCCAGAGCTGTATCATGGTGGAATTCAGATCGCTGTTCCCTCTCTGCATGTGTTTTATGGATGTTTTAGGAGAGCAGTTGCTCAGCAGAGTGATTCCTGACAAGTGAGGCAGCAAATGCTGGCCGTTTAATGAGCTGCAGGCTTCTGAGCATCTCTTTAGGGGGCTGATACTTTCCCACAGGGCACTTTACATGGCCAAGACCCGGCCACAATGGGTGACAGACCCGTGACCAATCTCCACTTTCACTGGACTCATCCACACGCGACCTCACCACGATTTTTCACTGTGCAGATGAACTTTCGGAACCATTTCACAGGGAAAAGGCTCGGGCAAGGGTCAGTTGCCCTTTTGTATGGTCATAAAGTGCGGCTCTGTGTGTCAGTCTTTTCTCCTGTCTCACATTCCGAGGGAATTTCTGGGCACCATTTAAAGCACTTGGCTGAAAAATAAAGCAGTGAATGAAACTGACTTTTATAGACTCATTCCAGCTCATCTTCCCATATAACCCTGTCCACCTGAAAGGGGATTTAGTGGATGAGCTGAGTGTATACAGGGCTTGCTGAATACATAGGGCCCATTATCCACTGTGGAGATCGTTTATTAACCAGGACTGATACACTGCTATTTTGGAAGTGACCTATTAATTGTCCATTTAACTAGAATGTATTGATTCAAATAGAAAAATAGAAACCATGACTAAACCTTTTACTCGCTCCTTCAAGGTGGTCTCCTATGAGGGTAATTGAAAAATGTTGTACAGATTAAGGAAACATTTATCACCATATATTAGAGTATCGGGAAAGAACGGCTGGAGCAGAGACTTACACCCCAAACATCTGATACCGCAGCGTGGTGGCATCTCTGAGGAATTAATCTTCAGTGTGGTATCCCAGGGGTGGAGATTGAAAGAGTTTCCACACCTAGTTTCAGTGATTTCACCTTGGTATGACACTGGTCTTCTACTTTAGAAAATCTCTGAAAGTGTAGTTTAGGTGGGAGGCAGTGGGCCAAAACATTCCACGTGACAGGTGGACATTCATGTGTGTGTGAGTGTATTCATTTTATAGTAGTGTTTTAATCAGAGTTTCTAGGCTGTAAAAGTATTCTGGTGCCCAGGCCAGTTTAATAAATAAAGCCCATAAAAGTGAGTCGAAAGTTATTTCCTAGACAACTTCTTCTTCTCGACTGTTTGAGAAAAAATCACTCTAACCAAGTCTTTTTACTCTCCATCTGCTTCTCAGCCCTTCCCACTTTGTGCCTTTGGTAAGGCTGTTGTAAATTGTGGTGTTTATTCCTAGAAGCTTATAAAGCCCTGTGTTTATCTCTTTTATTTAATAAAACATACAAGTGGAAAATCAGCACTGCTCGGACTGACGTTTGTCTCCATTTCTAAGCTGCCAATTTAAAACAGCTTAGAGACGCCACCAGTGTTCTTAATAAAAAGGATGGCATCTCATTAGTGATAAATCTGAAGTGAATTTCTTATATTCTTATGTATAATGTTCATTGTGTTGGGAGCAAATATTAATGAAATGGTAGATTTTGGCTGTCAGTAAGAATTTTACATAAATACTCATGATACCAAGGAATAGTTGATAAGGCTTACAACTGCCCAGTAAGGTTTTTATTTAAGGCATTTTTTTGGCCTTTCTTGTTGTTTTTAATAAGAATGATTTTATGCCCAGAAATTTAATTTTTTTCCATTTGCACAAAAGAAGGAAAATGAACTGTCCAAGTAATTTTGTATTTAGTTTCAGCCTGGACAGCCAAAATTATGGTTTATACTAAAAATTTTAATAAGTAGTAAAATCAGTGGCCCTCATCATTGTTTCACAATATTGATTTCACTATTTCTAAAAGTTTAGGATCAGATCAACACATCCATAGCGAGAGAAATATCTTTTTGATTCTTTCCATGATTTACTTGTTTAAAATTGAGTTAGTTTTTCTTGTTAACCTGTTAGATTTATGATTGACTTGTTGCAATGTGGAAACAATCATTCATCCAGTGCCCTTCTCACGTATACTAAATAGTTTAATTAGCTATTTAAGCACAGTCCTTACAGTGGGGAAAAATTAAAAGGCAGTGGTAAATTCTCCTCTTCCCCAAAGCAGTGTAAGGAAAATCTTTGATAGTGTATTCATAAGGCTCCTTTCAAAATAGCATACAGCTCAGCTCAAATGAAATGGAAAGTTGTAGAAATTATGCAGAGAATGACTTTAAGAAAAAGACTACATGAAAATGTGTAGGTGTCTTAATTATGTAGAATATCTCATTGAATTAATCAAATCATTATTTCTTTGTCTTTGAGTACCCAACTTGAATTTAACCTTTCAAGAATTTTATGCATTAAAAAACAAAGTTTAAATTTGGAGCAGCATTATGAAGATATGAGTGAGGAAATACTATTCTGAATAAATTGTTTTAGCTTTCTTGGTAGGTGAACTTAGATACTGCATTTAGAGATAATTTTACTATCTTCCCTTCCTTGTTAAAACTTAAAAGAATATAATATACTCTTGAAATTTGAATTTAGAATTTTGTTGAAGGCAGCAGGAAAGGGACCTTGTTATTATTGTAGGTTGATCCTAAGAGTGTCACTTTCAAAGGTGGCGATGCTCTGTTGGGCACACACCTTGATAAACTCACCTGTCCTGGCTGTGTTCTGCTTTCAGCTGGAATGGTCAGTAGGTTTAGGGAACTGAACAAGACCTATGCATGCATGCTAAGTTGCTTTAGTCGTGTCTGACTCTTTGCGACCCTACATACTATAGCCCGCCAGGCTCCTCTGTCCATGGGATTCTCTAAACAAGAGTATTGGAGTGGGTTGCCATGCCCTCCTCCAGAGGATCTTCCCAACCTAGGGATTGCATCTCTATGTCTCCTGCATTGGCAGGCAAGTTCTTTGCCACTAGCGCCACTTGGAAAGCCCCATCAAAGCCTATGGAAATCCACAGAAGGCTGCCTGAGAGCTTCTTTTATAAGGATTTATCTTTAGAACTCTAAGATTTTCAGAAGGATGCAGCATTTTTGTGATAATAGATAAATAGTCTAGTTATTGTGCTGAACATTTAAATGATTTTGTGTGATGAGTTGAACATAGGTTTTGACTTCTCAATAGTGAAGGGAGAGTACCCTATTGATAAACGACAGTCAACCAGGAAGAAGGTTTAAAGGAGTCAGAGACTCAAAGACAATAGCTTTTCCAAGTTGATGGCTCTATTCAACAATTCCACAGAGGCAATGAAAGTATTCCAGTAACATTTCTGGAATGGAGTTTTCTTTTTCCCCAGATGTTCGTAAGTAGTAGTAGTAGCCTACCCTGGGCTAGACAGAGACCTCCACCAGTTTATTTACTGCATGTTTCTCTATTGTTCATCGCCCTGTATCATTCACATACAGCACACCTTCATTTGAAGTGCCTTTCATAAGGCTCACGTCACACAGGGATTTGCAGGGGGTGGAGGTGGTACAGGGGGGCCATTGCAAGATGCTGGGAATTATACTTTTGAAAACTTTGTTATCCTAGGTCATTCTGCCATTTTAATGACTCTCCCCACCTTCTGACCTCTTTCCATGACCATCTGTAACTTTGACAATCTTCAGTATAGTTTTAAAGAGCATTGGTTGGCCTCACTCTGCTTGCATGTGCAGTCTCAATTGCAGAAGTTGTCTTTCCAGAGCCTCAGTTTTTTTCCTATGGAAATGAAGATGCTAATATCTTCCTCTTGGGATTGTGGTAAAGATTTCATGACACACTGCTTATTGTTGGCACATACAGCAGCACATGCTGAGCCCCAAATATATATGAAAGTCACACTATAAAATAATGTACTGAGATCTGCAAATTGGCAGAGTCTATAGCACCTTGTCAGAGAAGGCAATGGTACCCCATTCCAGTACTCTTGCCTGGAAAATCCCATGGATGAAGGAGCCTGGTAGGCTACAGTCCATGGGGTCGCTAAGAGTCGGACACGACTGAGCGACTTCACTTTCACTTTTCCCTTTCATGCATTGGAGAAGGAAATGGCAGCCCACTCCAGTGTTCTTGCCTGGAGAATCCCAGGGATGGGGGAGCCTACTGGGCTGCCGTCTATGGGGTCGCACAGAGTCGGACACGACTGAAGCAACTTAGCAGCATAGCACCTTGAGCTGATGGCCCTGGCTTCTAAAGCCTCTTATCTAGGCATGCTCTAATCTCTGTATCTGTTCATTGTTATTTTATAGTATTTATTTATTACTGTCACCTATAAGTTTCCATAAAAATCAGATTTTTGTCATGAGTTCAGGAATAATCAGAGGTATTTGTTGCTTGTAACTTTTTAATAGCTTATGAGAGACTTTTAAATCACCAGCAAGTTCTTGAAGTCCCTATGTTTGTTTTGCAGGTGTAAATTTGAGCTCATATTCCTAGATTTAGAAGGTAGGAAAATGGGGTAAGTTCATCATTGGTTTATGGTTAGATCCAGAGAGAGCCCACAAGACTCCCAGGGGAGATGTGGAGAGGAGCAGAGGGGGTGGAAGCAGCATCTTGTTCTCATGCTTCTTGTAGGAAACTGAGCCAGGTCTGTTTATGAAAACAGTCGTGATTCATGTATTGAGAGCAGAACTTTGGAAAACCAAGCAACTAGCAGACAAAGGAAGAATGGAATATTCTTTATATTTGCTGTGGCTTTTGTTTGTCCAGTCGTTGTATTTTTGCTATAGAGCACCGAATCCTGAGGACCAGACCAAGGAGTTAACCGTCTGATCCTCACAACTACTCTGAAGGTCTGTCTTTTAGAGATGAGGTCTGGTCTGTGTGTATTCTCACCCGTCACACTGGTGAGAATATTGTATTTGTAGATCTCTTTGATGGGGCTCTTCTTTCTGTTCTTAACATAGCTCAATGCTCAATAGAAAACATAATAGGAAAATCTGTGGGTTCCTATTTAAAAGTCTTAGGGGCATTTAAAAGTGTTACCCGCATTGTTTTATGTAAACATTTAGATTTTAGTGAAGAAAGTACTAAATGAGTAGAATTATGACCCCTATTTACAAAACCTTGATTTAGAAAAAATGTAGGAAAAAAATTTAGACTAGCTTATATTGGGCCATAAATTTATTCATATTTTTATATAGGTTTAAGAAGTTTTATTATAAAATATGGGGCTTCCCAAGCGGCTCAGTGGTAAAGAATCTGCCTGCCAATGCAGGAGATACAGGAAACATGGGTTCAACCCCTGAGTCGGGAAGATCCCCTGAAGTAGGAAGTGGCAACCCACTCCAGTGTTCTTCCTAGAAAACCCCCTGGACAGAGGAGCCTGGCAGGCTACAGCCCATGGGTTACAGGAGTTGGATATGACTGAGAGACTGAGAATACACACATGCATATATGTGCATACATATGTATATGTGTATATATATATGTATATATGGGCTTCCCTTATAGCTCAGTTGGTAAAGAGTCTGTCTGCAATGCAGGAGACTGTGGTTTGATTCCTGGGTCAGGAAGATCTGCTGGAGAAGGGATAGCTGCCCATTCCAGTATTCTTGGGCTTCCCTGGTGGTCAGCTGGTAAAGAATCTACCTGCAATGTGGGAGACCTGGGTTTGATCCCTGGGTTGGGAAGATCCCCTAGAGAAGGGGAACAGCTACCCACTCCAATAATCTGGCCTGGAAAATTCCATGGACTGTATAGTCCATGGGGTTGCAAAGAGTTGGACACGACTGAGTGACTTTGATTTCAGTTATGTGAACATACATATGTGTGTATAACTGAATCATTGTGATGTACACTGTAAATCAATGCTGTAAATCAACTATACGTCAGTTAAAAATAAATAAGAAGTTGTATTAACTCAGAAAGTATTGGTCTTCTGAAATGGAGGGCCTTAGAAGACTTTTCACTGTGGCCAGTTATATCCTAAATTTGTTTCAGTCACTCCTGGTTCTACTCTGCCTCCCAGCTGATGTCCTGTGTTCTTCCTGCTCATCCCCTGCATCCTCTAGAAGCACCAAGCTCTGTGAGCTTCCTGGATTCACCATGTCTCGCCCTTGTCCTCACCACACTCAAGTTTCTGCAGATGTCAGTTGCTCTCCCTGCCCCATTGTCGAGGTTTCCCACAAGAGGAATTACTGGTCTTTTGGTAGCACGTCTCTCTCAGGACTTACTCTGTTGGCCTCCAAAACTAGAGGGCTTCTCAACTGGTGCTTAAAAGTTCTCTATGCGGTGGTCTGTGGGCGTTTATCTCATTGTGCTATGATCCTATCCTTTTCACATTTCTCCTTATCAAATACGAACATCTGGAGGATGGAGTGGGTTCATCTTCAGTTGTCACTCAGGGACGATTCAATTACTTGGCTAGATTCTCCCTCAAAGGTTGCTACAATGTTTGCTTGTTCTCCTTATAAAACTGAATCAGAGGTAAAATGTAGAGTGGAGATGCATTATTTGTCTGTAACGGTATGACGATAGCCTCTCTTAGTTTTTATTTTTGCTTTGTCAGTCTTTTTTCCTCTGCATTTTTATTTAGCATGATATGTATCTTATATATCATGTAGTGTATTTTTCTTGCTGCTGCCTGATCTTCCTAGTCATCTTTAATGGTGCTTTAAATTTTCACTTAGTAGGTATAACATGATGTGCTTATGCATTTCATTACCTTTGGGTATTTAAGTTTCTTTCCCTAATTTTAATATGTATGGCTATAATAATGGTAGATTGGATACCTTTATAAGTTAAGAATTCCAGATCAAAATATGAAGTGAGAATGGCACGGTGGAATTTGAGGACACTGTGGCCAGGCTCTATTGGAGATGCCGTGTGGTCCTGACCAAGGACAGGGAGCAGAAGCCTATAGTCACAAACAGGAGCTCTGGCTGTGTTCATAAATGTTTCTTTCTTCACAGCCTTGGCCCACCAAGAAACAGTGGGGGGCAGGGCAGGGAGCCAAGAATTTGGATTCAGAAAGTCTTGCTACCATTTAATTCTATCTTTTGTGCCACATTGAACCTTAACTGCTTTGAACACTTTTTCATCTGATCAGATGTCTTTAGCATATGATGATCCTTATTGTGGGCTCAGCCCTGAAAGTTGTCTTGTGCTATTTCATCAAATCCTTAGAACAACTCTGTAAAGTAAGCTGAAAGAGTGAGTAACTCTCCAAATCACACAGGTATGTGCCGAGGTCTAAACCTAGTTTTCCCATCCGCCAGAGTCCTCTGTCCTGAGGCTTCCTAGAGAGACACCATCTCAACAGATGAATCTGTGCTCTGAAATAAAATGCAGAAGGCTAATTCTGTGGTATCTATACCAAGGATAGTTCAGAGAAGAAAAGCATTTAGAAATATATGAATATATTGAGATGTTCAAGCTATTTTTGTCGCTATTGACCAATATTGCATGTGTGTGTGTGTGCACACTCAGTCATATCTGACTCTCTGTAGCCCTATGAACTGTATAGCCCACCAAACTCATCTCCATGTCCATGGGATTCTCCAGGCAAGAATACTGGATTGGGTTGTCATACCCTCCTCCAGGATATCTTCCTGACTCAGGGATTGAACTGGTGTTTCCTGCATTGGCAGGTGGATTCTTTTACCACTGAGCCTTGACCAGTACTGCATAAAACTATTTAGCCTCTGAGAAAGAAATAGTGAATCCAGTTGCCAAAGCCTGACTTTAAGATATGACTTTGGTGTGAGGCAGGCAAAAGTAATTGGTTCTATAGATGGAGAATTAACCAAGATCCCACAGTTGGATAAATCAAAAAGGCATCAGTAAAACTAGAACTTGGTAAAGAATTGGGCTTCATTACATCCCAAGGATTATGACATTTCTATGGAGATTTCTACAAGTGTTGTAGAACTCAAAGAGAGGCCAGTGTTTCTTCTGGGAATGTCAAGATGAATGAGAATGAGATGTAATCCAGAGCTGAGAGACTAGCTGGAAGTTGTTTACAAATCTTTTAGACAAATAGGAAAGAAAGCAATTATATTATACAGGTAGAATTGACAAGATTTATCCATTTATTGACATTTTTCTTCTAAAATACAAGTCAGTATTGTGTCAGTACTGTGTAGGGTTAAGAGCATTTGTTTTGGAATAAGTCTTTGGACAAAGTTCCTTAAGCTACCTAAGCTTCCTTGTATTCATCTTTAAAATGTAGAGAATAATAGTAGCATTCTTGGCATAGTTAGGTTGGGAGAATTAAAAGGAATAATGCATATCAGCAGCTTAATACAGGGCAAGTATGAGGACAGAGGAAGTGCTCAGTGTATGTCTATTATTGTCATGTCACGTCCTGCTTAAACATATTCTGTTGATCTTCACTACCTCTTGGATAAAGTTCCAGACCCTTGTAGTCCTCTGTCAATTCCACTCCATTCCACATTCTCTACACCACAGGTCCAGATGTCTTCAGGAGCCTGACAGGTAAAAAGCAAGTTATGAGGCTATGGCAAACTAGGGACCACGTGCTTCCTACAGGGGGCATCTGCCACTCTGGTAACCCTTTGCTCTGTGGGAAGGTAAGCTCCGTGAGGTTACCTTTGAAGAGATGTTGAAAACCAGAGCTTCAAATGAAACCTCCCAAGTATTAATTATGAACAGCTAAATCAGAAGTTTTTACCAACAGTCTAAGACCAAACAAAGCTCACCTCCAGGCTGGATATGGTTTCTAGCTTGTACCCTCTGCTTTATGCCGTTCCTTGGCCTTGCTGACTGTTTACTTTTCCTTATTGTTGTTTAGTCACTAAGCCACGTCTGACTCTTTGTGACCCCGTGGACTGCAGCATGCCAGACTTCCCTGTTTTTCACTGTCTCCTGGAGTTTGCTCAAACTCATGCCCATTGAGTCAGTGATGCCATCCAACCATATCATTCTCTGTTGTCCCCTTCTCCTCCTGCCCTCAATCTTTCCCAGCATTAGAGTCTTTTCCAGTGACTCAGCTCTATGCATTAGGTGGCCAAAGTATTGAAGCTTCAGCCTCAGTCCTTCCAATGAATATTCAGGGCTGATTTCCTTTAGGAGTGACTGGTTTGGTCTCCTTGCAGTCCAAGGGACTACTTTTCTTTGGCGACCCTGTATTCCTTTGTGCCTTAGTACTTTGAAGCATGCTGGTCATTCTGCCTGGGTTGGCCTTAGTTCCTTTTCTCTGGAACTGAATTGCTCTTTTAGACTTGGTTCAGCCTATTTTCTCTGAACCCATCAGTTCATTTTTTGTAATGCCAGAGCATTTTTGAGATCATGCTATTCTAGTACTTAAGACATTCATTTGCTTCTTTATTTAGAAATAATTATTAAGCACCAAAATGCATACCAACTACAGCTGTGAGCTAGAGTCCCTGCTCTCCTGGTGCTTGTATTCTGGACTGATGTTCGTGTGTTGGTCCTGCCATGAGAAGGTGAACTCCTTGTGGCAGGGACCATGTACTTTTTGTCTGGTTTCCTCGGCAGTTAGCCCAGTGAGTCTGATACCCAGTGTATTAGTGTCTTCTTGCTGCTGTAATAATTCCCACAAACCTACATCTTAAAACAACACAAACTTACTGTCTTACAGTCACAGAGGTCAGAAGCCTGAAATGGGTCTCACTGGATTAAAATCCGGGTGTCGGCCGGACTGCATTTCTTCTGGAGGCTCTAGGGGAGAATTTGTTTTCTTGCCTTTCCAGTTTTCAGTGACTACCTGCATTTCTTGGCTTATAGGCCCCTTCTTCCAATATTCAAAGGAAGAAGTGTGACATCTTCAAAACTCTCACTGTGACTTCCTTTTTTCTCTCCCTCTTCCACTTACATTGGACCTACAGTGATTCTCCAAGATACTCTCCCAATTTCAAGGTCAGCTGATTAGCAACCATTAATTCCATTTGCAACCTTAATTCCCCCTTGATATTTAATGTAGCATATTCATGTGCTCTGAGGATTAGCACATGGGCATCTTTGGGAGGGACATAATTCTGCCTACCACTACTAGAAAACTGAATGAATGGTGAATGATGAACGAAACTCCCAGAGGCTGGGAACCAGTGTTGTGCCAGCCAAAAAAAGGCAGAAAAAGTAGTGTCTCTGCCCTGAAGGAGTTGATAATCAACTGAACTGAGAGGGTAGGAGGTGATTGGAGGTATTCCAAACCTTCCTTCTCATATTAAACATCTCTGACTCTTGCATGCTTTCCCTGACATCCCAGATTAAGGTTAGACCCATTGTTTTGTGTTCCTAAGGCACCCTCCTTAGAAATACTTCATCACACTTGTGATGCTAGTTCAATAAATGCCTCCCCTTGATTTTATAGGTAATGAGTATGATAAAACGTATGTCTTACTTCTCATTGTGTGGTATTGAGCAGAGTACCTGGCATATGGTAAGTGCTTGACAATTTGAGACAATAAATGAATGAATAAATAAATGAAGAATTAGAGAAAATTAAGTATTTAAACCATCTATCACTTGTTCTACATTGGAGCTTTGTAATCTGGCACCATAGACTTTCTGACATGGCATGCAAAATTGGGAAGGCAAGCATCTATCTGTATGTTGTTTTTTTTCCCCCAGTGGGGAGCAAAGAACTTTTATCAGATTCTCAATGGAGTCCATGACCAAAAAGAGGTTAAGAAGCACTCTGCATGTGCAGAGTTCAGAGATGAGATAATTTGGCCATGGCAAAGAGGTGGAGGATACGGTTCTGGGGAATATGAGTGGAATTCTCCTCCCAAAGCTAACAGGGCTTTTTGTATTAATTTTTCCCTCTAGGAGAAGAGAGTGTACTGCCTCTTCTGACCCAAGAATCTACTTCCAAAGCTCGGAGGGGCATTTTAAGAAGAGCTGTCTTTTCTGAGGACCAGAGAAAGGCCCTGGAGAAAATGTTTCAGAAGCAGAAATATATCAGCAAAACAGACCGAAAGAAACTTGCCATCAACTTGGGACTAAAAGAATCACAGGTACTGATGAGCAGGAAGATGTGTGATCAGCACACAGCTCCTGATTTCTGAAGGAATCCAGTGAAATCCATTCATTTGGCAACTGTTCCTTGTACTAAGCATAATACTGGACCCCGAAGCATTATTGAAACGATTCTCATAATTTTTTAGTGAGTGGAAATATGTGCAACAATTTCTGTTTGGAAATTGGTCCATTTGCTAAGAAGTCTAGGTTTTTGCCTGATTAATTCTTCCCAAGTGAAAAGAGAAGCAAAGGCTGTGGCATTTACATCATTGCATTGTTTGCTCTGTTTTCAGAGAAACTGGCTGCATAATTGCCTACAAAAGCAGGAACCAATTTTCCTGTCTTTTTCTTCATTTCCAATCCAACAGTCAAGGCATAAATGAATGACTCATTAGTACCTCTTAATAGATGTCATTATTTTGCACCGTGGGTTTATGTCAAGTACAGTTAAGTAATTTCACGTTTGCAACCTTTACAAACCTTTCTTGTACAAAGAGTTTTCATATAATTTTAAAAGAGACTTCCTGGCCTTTGGGGAAGTGCAGCATAGTCCATTTAAAGATTGGCCTACTTATAAATAATTAACAGTATAAGGCACTGGCATTTTTCTATTTAATCCTTGTTATGAAATATCCCCATTTTCTAGATGAGGAAATGTAGAGAAGTAAACAGAGATCCAATGTCACAGAGTGAAACTGCTTTGGAGCTGAGCTCCCCACCCCAGGCAACCTGATTCTGGAATTTGCTTTCTCTTTAACCTGGAACCACCATGTACATTTGTGCAGACTGTTCACTGCACAGGGTCACTTGGCTCAGGGGGATGGCAGCAGCTGAAATACAGCAGGTACTCTGTCTAGCTGGCTTTCCTGGTGCAGGGCTCCATCTACCTGAATTTTTTGAATCAGCATAAAAGCTTTAAAGGGCTAGCAGAGACTCTGTGTTAACCACCTGTTCTTCTGTACTTCCCCTCAATACAAATGACCTGGTTTCTAACTTTAGATGTTATTAAACTAGTTATTTTTGGATGAAACCTTTCTTAACCTTGCTTCCTTTCCCCAGGGAAGTGATCTGTCCCCCTGACCCCTGACTTTTTGTAGTCATAGGAAGCAGTACAAGGTGTGGTTGAGGGTAGTTGGCCTAGATCAGCCAGTGTGTGTTTTCCTCACGTGTTTTACTGGTGAGCCCATACCCTTAATTGAGTGCTCTGTGCCTCAGTTTCTCACTTTTATGTAAGACTCAGAGCTTCCCGGGTGGCGCTCATGGTAAATAATCTGCCTGCAATGCAGAAGATGCAGCTTCAATCCCTGGGTCGGAAAGATCCCCTGGAGAAGGAAATGGCTACCCACTCCACTATTTTTGCCTAGGAATCCCATGGAAAGAGGAGCCTGGTGGGCTACAGTCCATGGGGTTGCAAAGAGTCGGACAGGACTGAGCAAATAACACACTCTGTGCTAGGTAAGAGGGAATATTGATAAGTAATGATTCAGGTAACACTCCTTGGACCCCAGGAATGTTTACAACCAACTGAGAAGTCAAAACAGAAGCTTACGAGCAATTAGATAAGAATATAAAGCAATAATATAGGAAACAGCGCCTGGCAGGTTAGTTATACTGCCATATAGGAGCTGGATCAGTAGTTCTTCTAGAACTTATATATCTCTCTGGAGCCTTACACTAATTCCCGCCTCTGGAGGGGACGGTCATATGACTGGTCCATATATCCTTGGGGAGTCTAGTGATGGGAATTTTCTGGTCCTCAGAGGAATTGTTGGATCTGAGAGAGGACCACTTGAGGGCTCAGTAGGCCTGGCCTGCATTGCGTTGGCCTGGATAAGTGTGTAGCTTTGTAAGTTTGGGGGCCTCTGGTTGAACTGGAACTTGAGGTAGCTGTTGTTTAGTTGCCAAGTCACATAAGACTCTTTTTCAATCCCATGGATTATAGCCCACCAGGCTCCTCTGTCCATGGGATTTCCCAGGCGAGAATACTGGAGTGGGTTTACATTCCCTTCTCCAGGGGATCTTCCTCACCCAGGGATCGAACCCGTGTCTCTTGCAAATGTGTTGGCAGGTGGATTCTTAGGTGTTAAAGAGTAAAAATGGTTAGGATTAATCTGACAGTGCCTTGAGAAAGTGTGAAAATCCATAATAGTACATAGTATCTTCTTTAAAATGAACTATTGAGAAAGGATTGCATCAAGCCTATTCAATATTTATGAGGAGTTGACTGTAATATTTCCACTCTGAGAAAACAAACTGTTTCCATATTTTCATGTTATCTCTCAGTTCTTATCCATAGGCACATAGTTGTACATAGGTGATTATATTGGTTTTAAATTCAAATGCTTCAGGAAAGAATGTTTTTTATCTTGTTGAATTTGGTGAACAGCTCAGAAGTAGGTTAACATTTTCTTATTTCATATGTTGTCATTGTTGTTGTTCAGTCACTAAATTGTGTCCGACTCTTTGTGATACCATGGACTGCAGCATGTTAGGCTCCTCTGTTCTCCACTATCTCCTTGAGTTTGCTCAAATTCAGGTCCATGAGTCAGTGATGCTATCTGACTTTCTCATCCTCTGTCATCCCCTTCTCCTCCTGCCCTCAATCTTTCCCAGAGTCAGGGTCTTTTCCAGTGAGTTGGCTCTTTGCATCAGATGGCCAAAGTATTGGAGCTTCAGCTTCAGCATCGGTCCTTCCAATGAATATTCAGGGTTGATTTCCTTTAGGATTGACTGATGTGATCTTCTTGCTGTCCAAGAGACTCTCAAGAGTCTTCTCCAGCACCACAATTCAAAACATCAATTGTTTGGCCGTCAGCCTTCCTTATGGTCCAACTCTCACATCTGTACATGACTACTGGAAAAACCAAAGCTTTACAAACCTTTGATGACAAAGTGATATCTCTGTTTTTTAATACACTGTCTAGATTCGTCATTGCTTTCCTTCCAAGGAGCAAGCATCTTTTAATTTCATGGCTTCAGTCACTGTCCTTAGTGATTTCGGAGCCCAAGAAAATAAAATCTGTCACTGCTCCCACTTTCTCCCCTTCTTTGTGCCATGAAGTGATGGGACTGGATGCCATGATCTTAGTTTTTTGAATGTTGAGTTTTAAGTCGTTTTTTTTTTTTTTTTTTCCCTCTTCTCTTTCACCCCCATCAAGAGTCTCTTTAGTTCTTCTTTGCTTTCTGCCATTAGAGTGGTATCATTTCCATATCTCAGTTTGTTGATATTTCTCCTGGCAGTCTTGATTCCAGCTTGTGATTCACCCAGCACAGCATTTCTCATGATGTACTCTGCATATAAGTTAAATAGACACAGTAGCAATATATAGCCTTGTCATACTCCTTTCCCAAATAAGCTTATTTGTTTGTCATATATGCATGAACACATAAAAAACACATGCTAAGTCACTTTAGTTGTGTCCTACTCTTTGTGACCCTTTGGGCTGTAGCCTGCCAGGCTCCTCTGTCCATGGTGTTCTCCAGGCAAGAATACAGGAGTGGGTTGCCATTCCTTCCTCCAGGGAATCTTCCCGACCTATGGATCGAACCAGAGTCTCTTACATCTCTTGGATTGGCAAGTGTGTTCTTTACCACTAGTGCCACTTGGGAAGCCCTAAAAAAAAAAGATAGACTCTTGCATAATGATTACCACGTCCCCTGACATTTGATGTCATTTACATATAATAAAATCGCTACTTCTGTTATTTCTGTTTTTACAGATGGAAGAAGCTATGACCTAGAAGCACATATATGTATTTTTAGGTAAAAATGGGATCACACTCTGCACATATTTTGATGTTTTCCAAAGGACAATATGAACTGCCTGTGTAACCAGCACACAGCTCAGGCAGTAGAACTTTACCATGGGACCAGGTGCCCCCTGCACACCACTCCCAGGCACTACCTGCTCCTTCCTGACTGAACTGCATGGAGTAGTTTGCCCATTTTTGTGCTTTGTATAAATAATATCACTCAGCTCATATTCTTTGGTGTATGGCTTCTTTCACTGACCAGGTACTGTGAGATTCAACCATGTGGCTGTGTTGTAGCAGTAGCTCATTTACACTTACTGCTGCTTAGTATTTTATGGTGCACCACGGTTTATCCATTCTAATGGTGGCCATTGGGATTGTTCCCATTTTTTGGCTATTATGAAAATGCAGTTGACAATGACTATTATTTTACACTTTGCTTCCCCCCTGCCCCCATTCAGATGTCATGAGATAGACATCCTTGCATATCTGCATACATATTTACTTCATTTTTCTTTGGTGTCTTAGAACTGACCGTTATATGGATATACTGTAATTCACTTAGCCATCCTCAGCTTTAAGTTACTTCCTAGTTTTTACTATTACATATCTTTATGCACTTTAAAAATATTAAAAGTAAGATAGGAAACTAGGAGTGGGACTTATAGGTTAAAGTTTATGTACATTTTAAATTGTGATCAATTAAAAAATTCCTTTCCAAATATAATATTGTATCAAGATATTGAATTGTGTCAGATTTCACTCCTACTAATGAACAGTCCTGGAGAAGGCAATGGCACCCCACTCCAGTACTCTTGCCTGGAAAATCCCATGGATGGAGGAGCCTGGTAGGCTGCAGTCCATGGGGTCGCTAAGAGTCGGACACGACTGAGCGACTTCACTTTCACTTTTCACTTTCATGCATTGGAGAAGGAAATGGCAACCCACTCCAGTGTTCTTGCCTGGAGAATCCCAGGGACGGGGGAGCCTGGTGGGCTGCCGTTTCTGGGGTCACACAGAGTCAGACACGACTGAAGCGACTGAGCAATGAAGTCCCCCTTTTTTAAATACTCCCATTATTTAAATTTTTGAAAATGTTGCCACCTTTATTGGCAGCTTGTATTTGTTATTTTTTTCCTCATTATCAGAACTTGGGAATCTTTTAATCATTTTACTGGTTATTTTCATCTGAATTTAGACTTCTCATGGCTATACCATTTCATTTCTATCATATTATCTTTTTGTTGATGGATATACAGCAATTATTTTGTCTGTAAATCAAAATATTTGAAATATTATGGCTAGTAACATTTTCCTGTTAACAGCTGTCACAGAAATCCCTTCCAAGTTTGTGGCTTTTTTTGCATGTGGTAAAATACACATAACATAAAATTTACCATTTTAACCTTTTGGAAGTGTACAGTTCAGTGGCATGAAGTACCTTAACATTGTTAGGCAGCCGTCATCACCATCCATTTCAGAACTTTTTTCATCGCTCAAAACTGAAATTTTGTACTCATTAAGCAATGATTCCCTGTTTCTCCCTACCCCAAGCACCTGGCAACCACCATTCTATTTTCTGTCTCTATGAATTTGACTACTCTAGGTACTTCATTTGTCCTTTTGTTACTGGCATATTTCACTGGATATAATGTCTTCAAGTTCCATCTGTATTGTAGCATGTGTTAGAACTTTCTTCCTTGTTGGGACTGATGATATTCAGTTGTACATATAGACCACATTTCATTTATTCATTCACCCATCAATGGTCATTTGGGTTGCTTCCACCTTTTGGCTAATATAAATATTGCTGCTGTGAACATTGTGTGTACAAATACCTCTTTGAGTCCCTACTTTTAATTCTTTTGGGTAATTTGTGGCTTTTTCATATGTTTATGGTCATCTTTATTTGTCTAAAAGTTCCTCCTGTTTATGTAGTCAGATCTAGCTTTCCTTTTGTAGCCTTACTGTTTTGTGTCATGCTTAAGAAAACATTCATCTCTCTAAGACTGTAATGATCATCTCTTATATTTTCTTCTAGAACTTATAGTTTTGTGCTTATGTTTAGCTGTTTATCTATCTGAGATTTTTATTGAGAGGTAGAACTTTTATGCATGTATGTGTGCTACGTTGCTTCGGTCATGTCCTGACTCTTTGTGACCCTATGGACTGTAGCTCACCAGGCTCCTCTGTCCATGGGATTCTGCAGGCAAGATTAGTTTAATGGGTTCCCATGCCCTGCTCCAGGGATCTTTCTGATCCAGGGATTGAACCCAGGTCTCCTGCATTGCAGGCAGATTCTTTACCACTGAGCCAGTGGGGAAGCCCAGAACTTTTATGATTTTCCCCAAGTACGTACACTTGTCCCAGTATCACTTATGGTACACTTGTCCCGATACCACTTATGAAAAAACTTCTTTTATGATTTTCTTCAAATTGAGATAGCACTCAAAAATTTTCTAGACAGAAAAGCTAACAGGAGAAGAAAATAATTGATGTGATGAAAAGGCAAGAATCACTAATGGGAACACATAACTGTCTTAGTAAAAACCCATTAGAAATACTTGGCAGATTTTCTGGAAATAAATGCCTACTGCAAATAATAAATGAGTTTATGAACAGAACCAAGTGCTCTGGTATGTACGCAGTAGTACTGTTTTCTTATGAAAACCCTTGTAATTGAAATGGCTGTGTTTCGGACTCAGGTGCCTGCAATAAGCTTCTTTTGTAGCCATTTTGGACATTGCCACTCACTTTGGAAAGAATGTTTTGCTAATCTGGAAAGACTATCTTAGTTAAAGTTAGAGTTTTACTTCATTGGGAGAAATATTTGGTTTGTACACTTTAATAATTATTTCTTTAGGTAAGAATTTTCCAGTTTTTGTTTTAAAAATAGAAAGCTACTCAGAAGGATGCAGTGTAATGCGCAGGAAAGCAATGTGATTGACTTTTCAACCACCAGGAAACCAATTGCGATGTTTTCTGTTCAGGTACAGTTGATTACATAGTAGGTAAAGAGAGAAGTTAGTAGAAAAGATGTGGGCAGAATGGCTCAGATTAGAAACTACCATCGTAAGCACTTTAAGGTTCATTACAATCAGTTGTAATTTATTGAGCCTAATTCTTTGAAGTTGATAAGCCGTGGGAGTACTCGAACTTGGAAATTATATTAAGCCTGCAATTTATCTAAGCAGTATGAAATGTATTCTTAATTTAGTCTCCAGAAGTTTCTGATGAAGTTTGAATGTTTATAGGAGCCTCATCACTGGAGTGGGACTGTCACTGAGTCTACTCTAAGCACTTCCATTTTACAAGCTGTTGACCTTGAGCTAGTTCATTGCTTTGAACCTCAGTTTTCTTATGTGAGCTTTAAGGACTTCTTGCAGTCACTGTGAGGATCAAATTTTAAAATCTATGTTGAGTGCCTGGCTTGACACCTGGCACCAAAAAAACAAAAACACAAAAACAAACCCAAACCACTCAGATGATATTACTAACTGATAACATTTCCTTTGGATAAATAATTTAGCATAGACTAAATGAGGTTTTAAAATATTGAAGAGAGTTAAACCAGTCTTGAAAGATGTCCAACTTATAGGATGTCACCAACTTAACCACAATTGTTTTGTTTCATAAGTGTGTGTGTGGAGATGTTATATTAAAGTAATTTCTCAGATATTTCTGGACTGAAAAACTACAAGGACTTTGCTAGGCTGGCTCTCATAATAAGGCATTCTGTGGAATGAATAGTGGGAAAAATTACAGTTTAAAATGCTGAAGTGAAGTAATGTGGAGTTAAGTGATCATTTTGTTCAATTACTTTATTACTAGGTGAAAATCTGGTTTCAGAACAGAAGAATGAAATGGCGGAATTCCAAAGAAAAGGAAGTACTTTCCAACAGGTGTCTCCAAGAAGTAGTCCTTCAAGAGGACCCCCTCTCGCGATCGGCTCTAGGTTTCCCTTCTCCATGTGCTTCACTCTGGGAAGTCTCCCAGCAGCACTCGAGTCCAGGATGGAGGGAGAATTCGCCTGAACCTTCAGAGAGACTAATCCAGGGGAGTCCCGGGGCAGAGGCACTGCCCCCAGATGCAAAGTCACTGCAAAGTGCCTTGTATTTGTGTTCTGAAGAGGACGCAAGAGACAAGAGTGTACTTACTGGCACAGTGTGAATGGACACAGTCTGCCATATTAACTTAAAAGAACGCTTGATTAATAACATTCGGGCTTTAAAGCCTGCTAGCTTGTGCCTCATCAGTGCCTCATGCCTAATACCTTTAGGAGTGAAACGTGGACTAATGTTTTAGGAAACCCTCTCCAGTGTTCTCTTATTTGGGTCATAGACTCAGATTTAATTTGTAAGTGGAACAGAATCTCCTGGAAATTGCAGTGAAGCTAAAAAAAAAAACAAAAAACAAAACTCAAGAATCATAATTGACTCAGTCGCTGCTCTGAGTTTGTGCATAGATGCTTGTGTCTCTATGTGTATATATATATATATAAATAGTCATTAAAAATACATTAGTAGAAACTAGTTCCTTTCCATATAGTGCATTGAGCAAATTCACTTCCTTTTATATGAAGAAAAACCAGCGATGGACTGTTTTTAATTTTTTAAAAATTATGTGAAATTTGGACTTTAGTGCAAATTTTCGTATCAATAGAACGTTTTTTAAAAATTCTCTATATTCTGGCTTCTTTCAGTATCTAGCTATAAATGATTTTTAACAACTCAGTTCAGCAGTCCTAATCAAATGTGCCACTGTTAGGTATATACATTGAAAGTATGTATTTAAAATTATCCAGTAGGCAAGCTAGAAGAATTTCTGAATGTGACTGTTAGTATCTTTAATTTTCCAGGCTCTGGACTTCAGGCTGTCAGTGATGGAGGTACCTATTTAACTGCTGTTTATCATATGATCTTTTTTTCTGTAATGATGGGCCTTAATCAGGGTTTGCCAAATAAAATGCCTTTAAGGGCATGTCAGGAAAATAGAGGGCATGGCCCACCTAAAGATCTGTGAGTTTAATAATTGTTGAAATACTGTGTTGGTTGAACAAACATCTGTGCCAAGAGGTCTGTGACCTCTGGCTAAGACTTCAGTGTCACAGTTCTTAAATGTTCCCAACAGGACTTCAAAACCCAGCACTGATGGAATCTGTAGTGATTTCTATTTGCACTTCTGGTTATAGACTAAATTTTCCACTTAGGTGGTATACATGATAATATTAGGTTATTTTTATGTATTAACAAATACCACACAGATGTTTTATGTTTTTTGAATACTGTGAAATAGTATTATTATAAAATTTCATTTCTGGTAATGATTTGCTTAGTTCAGCTAGAATTTTTTATTCTAGGTCCAAGAAAAAATTATGTTTCACTTTGAAGGAAATGAGGCAGAAAAAGGAAATGATGTGATTTTGAAGTAGGTTATTATAATCTGTGGATAAGAAACATTATTAGAAGTTCATGATGTGGAATTTTGTTAGAAAGCTACACAGAGAGAATGACTTCTAATTTGCTTACATTCTTAGCTATTGGCTTTGAGGATTTAGAGTTTTTAGCAAAGGTAATATTTCTGAAGATAACAATTTTGTCAGCATGAGGAAATTATTTTGTGTGAATGGAATTTGATTTGGTGTATGATAACTTATGTCTCTATCTTTTGCTTGCAAGTCATCTCAAAAGACTCAATCCCTCTTTGTGGGAAGTGAAGGCAGAGGTCTGCTGTCAACAATTTCAATTTTAAAACCTGTCTTAAATGAGTTATAGTATGATTTCTTTTATTTATATAATGTTAACCTCATTTACATTTATTGGGTCCTTTCTATGTACTGGAGACTGTGCTAAGCCTTTAGGGTGAATTAACTCATTTAATCCTCATGACAATGACCTAGTGAAGTATTGTGACTCTTACTGTTAGGATTCTTGTTACCTAGACAAGGGACCCGGAGCAGTATGGTTAGGATAATTTACCCAAGGTCATGAGGTTAATAAATGGAATTTGACCCCTGGCAGTCAAGTTTCAACTCTTGAAATTTAACCAACCATTTGGGGTTGTATACCACTGTGAATGTATTCACCTAGTTATGGGATGCATTGTAAGACATACATTTTGAAGACTGAAGTGAAATTTATTAAAGAAATTCAGAAACACACCATACTTTTAAAAATATTTATTTTTAATTGGAGGATAATTGCTTTACAATATTGTGTTGGGTTTCTGCCATATATGAACATGAATCAGCCATAGTTGTACATATGTCCCCTCCCTCTTAAACCTCCTCCCTACATCCCACCCCTCAGGGACATTTTACTTTTTAGTATCTTACTTGGGGAATGTTTTTCTCTTCAGGGTCTTCTCTATTAATTTTGAAATGTTGGGAAAGTAAACAATCATGAAAGCTTTCATTTATGAAGCCTCCTCCATAGAGAATAGTCTCATAGGAGAACCTAAGTGTGAAATGAAAGAGTATTTTTCTCTCACTCTTTGCTAGAAATCATAGAGAGCTTATCCATGGATAAGCTGTTTCCATGGATAAGTGTTTCTTAAGAATAACTTGAAAATCAAATGGAAGAAACCTGCGTCCTGGCCATCCAATTACCCAGGTTTTAGAAGTGGGCCTCTTGGGGCTGAAATGATCTTTCCCCATGGTTTCACCTCGAATTCTGAGACCCAGTGGAGGCTCTGTCTGTGTGATTGGCCTGATAATCATATACACAGATGCATCTTTTAATTGTTTTCTACCTTGGATGTGTTAGGGGCTTCCTTGGTGGCTCAGATGGTAAAGAGTCTGGCTGCAGTGCAGGAGACTTGGGTTCGACCCCTGGGTCAGGAAGATACCCTACTTAGAAAAGGAAATGGCAACCTACTCCAGTATCCTTTCCTGCCAAATTCCATGGATGGCAGGCTACAGTCCTTGGGGTCGCAAAGGGTCAGACACGACTGAGCAACTTCACTTTTGGATGTATTAAAGGCTTAGGAAAAGAATATCTTGGATGAATATGAAAGTGAAAGTGTTAGTTGCTCAGTTCTGTCTGACTCTGCGATCTCCTGGGCTAAGCCCACAAGGCTCCCTCTGTCCATGGAATTCTTCAAGCAAGAATACTGGAGTGGGTTGCCATTACCTTCTCCAGGAGATCTTCCCAACTCAGGGATGCAACCCGGGTCTCCTGCATTGTGGGCAGATTCTTTACAGTCTAAGCCACCAGGGAAGCCCCTTGGATGAATATATTAGGGATATTTAGGAAACATGCACAAACAATATACATGGTCCACAGGCATATGCTTGTTGTACTTTGACTTTGCCTTCATTTACCCAAATTGTTAGAGAGGAGTGCTGAGCTTCTTAGTCTAGTTGACAAGGGTCTCCTTTCTCCTTTAACTTGTGCTTAACCAATGTTCCCTCCACCTACAGTGTTCTTACACATGTATTGGGTTGGCCAAAAAGTTTGAGTCTTTCTGTAACCTCTTATAGAAAACCCAGTGAACATTTTGTCAAACCCAGTATTTTCCTCTGCTTTCAGAATTCAGACTACTTTTCTCCACATGATCACATATGAGTATTTATTCTATCTGCCTTCCAGACAAACACTATTCTATAAAATACCAGGAAAATAGAAGCCTGAAGGCAAGAGTATTTAAAAAATTTTAAAAACATGCCAAATTACCTTAAGTGGAAAAGAAGAAAAAATTGTAAACACCATTCTTCAGCTTTTATGAAGAAAAATATAAAGCTAAGTATAAAGAGTTGGAAGTATACAGATTAGAAATGGTCATGGGATCTGGCGATAGTGAAAGCCATGATCACTATATTTAAAAGGCAATGCTGTTTTCTTAGTAGTAAAGTGGTTTGAATGGGTAACCTGGTTATTCAGGTCAGTGGTTCTGTCTTTAAAAATCCATACCTGTGAATGCCATACCACCCAACCTGTTTTCTATATGTGCTCAGATTGGAATATACTTCGTACATGCTCTTCAAAAGCACCCACACCTCCCACTCCATCCGCTGAAAGTCATACATATACTTAATTCACTTTTCAAATATAAGATCCTAAAAATATGTAAACCACACATGTCATTTCTGGCCCCCTGGATTCCCCATTCTGATGCATCTTTTGCAAAGGTACATACTCCCCAGCTTTCTTTGTGACCCATTCTTTGATGAACAGTGATTTTATCAAATTCTGCTGATCTTTAATAAAAAGTTCCTTAGACACTGCTTCTGCACTCCTTTGAAATCCACAAAAATATTTTTTTTCTGGATCTCATACTTCGTAGGTATTATGTATGAGGCACTGTCTTCATTTAGCTCTATGTAAATAAATATGAAGGAGCTCATGGTCCTTACCCTCAAAGAAACTTTAGATCTAGTCTTCTTGCCAAACATTTTTTTAAATCTTCCATGTTACCAGTGACTGGATCCAGTAGTTTTAGGGTAAAAAATAGTGTCCTCCAAAACCCTATCTATCTATTTGCAGGAGAAGTGGCAGTTTTGTTATTCACTTGCTCAGTTGTGTCCAACTCTTTGCTACTCTGTGGACTACAGCACATCAGGATTCCCTGTCATTCACTGTCTCCCTGAGTTTGCTCAGACTCATGTGCATTGAGTCAGTGATGCCATGGAACCATCTCATCCTCTGCCACCCCCTTCCCCTCCTGCCTTCAATCTTTCCCAGCATAAGGGTCTTTTCCAGTGAGTCAGTTCTTTGCATCAGGTGGCCAAAGTACTGGAGTTTCAGCATTGGCATCAGTTCTTCCAATGAATATTCTGGGTTGATTTCCTTTAGGATCGACTGGTTTAATCTCCTTGCTGTTCAAGGGACTCTCAAGAGTCTTCTCCAACACCACAGTTCAAAAGCATCAATTCTTTGGCCCTCAACCTTCTTTATGGTCCAACTCTCACATTCACACATGACTACTATAAAAACCATAGCTTTGATTATATGGACTTTGGTCAGCAAAGTGATATTTCTACTTTTTAATATGCTGTCTAGGTTTGTCATAGCTTTGCATCCAAGAAGCAAACATTTTTAAATTTCATGGCTGCAGTCACTGTTCGCAGTGATTTTTCAGCCCAAGAAAATAAAATCTGTCATTACTTCCACTTTTTCCCTTTCTATTTGCCATTAAATGATGGAACCAGATGCCATGATCTTGGGTTTTTTAATGTGGAGTTCCAAGCTACCTTCTTCACTCTCCTCTTTCACCCTCATCAAGAGGCTCTTGAGTCTCTCTTTACTTTCTGCCATTAGAGTGGTATCATTTCCATATCTGAGGTTGTTGATATTTTTCCTGGCAATCTTGATTCCAACCTGTGATTCATCCAACCCAACATTTCTCATGATGTTCTCTGTATGTAAATTAAATAAGCAAAGTGACAGTATAGAGCCATGTCATGCTCCTTTCTCAATTTGGAACCAGTCAGCTGCTCCATGTCTGGTTTTAACTGTTACTTCTTGACCTGAATACAGGTTTCTCAGGAGACAGGTAAGGTGGTCTGGTACTGCCATCTCTTGAAGAATTTCCCATAGTTTGCTGTGATCCATACAGCCAAAGGCTTTTAGCATAGTCAGTGAAGCAGATGTTTTTCTGGAATTCCTTTGCTTTCTCTATGATCCGGCAAATGTTGGCAATTTGATCTCTGGTTCCTCTGCCTTTTCTAAATTCAGCTCATACATGTGCAAGTTCTTGGTTCATGTACTGCTGAAGCCTAGCTTGAAGGATTTTGAGCATAACCTTGCTACCATGTGAAATGAGTGCAATTGTACAGTAGACTGGACATTCTTTGGCATTGCCCTTGTTTGGCATTAGAATGAAAACTGATCTTTTCCAGTCCTGTGGCCACTGCTGAAAAGTGAAAGTGAAAGTTAAGTCGCTCAATCGTGTCCGACTCTTTGCGACCCCGTGGACTGTAGCCCACCAGGCTCCTCTGTCCATGGGATTCTCCAAGCAACAATACTGGAGTGGGTTGCCATTTCCTTCTCCAGGGGATCTTCCCCACCCAGGGATCGAACCCAGGTCTCCCACATTGGAGGCAGACGCTTTAACCTCTTAGCCACCAGGAAAGGCCACTGCTGAGTTTTCCAAATAAATATGCTGACATATTGAGTGCAACACTTCAATAGCATCATCTTTTATGATTTTAAGTGGCTCAGCTGGAATTCTGTCACCTCCACTAACTTTGTTTGTACTAATGTTTTCTAAGACCTGCTTGACTTCACATTCCAGTATGTCTGGTTCTAGGCGAGTGACCGTACCATTGTGGTTATCCTGGTCACTAAAACCTTTCTTGTGTAGTTCTGTGTATTCTTGCCACCTCTTAATCTCTTCTGCTTCTGGTAGGTCCTTACCATTTCTGTTCTTTATTGTGCCTAACCTTTCATGAACTATTCCCTTCATATGTCCAGTTTTCTTGAAGAGATTCTAGCTTTTCCCAGTCTATTGTTTTCCTCTATTTCTTGGCATAGTTCATTTGAGAAAGCTGTCTTATCTCTTCTTGCTGTTCTCTGAAACTCTGCATTCAGTTGGGTATATCTTTTCCTTTCACTTCTCTTCTTTCCCAGCTATCTGTAAAGCCTCCTCAGAGAACCACTTTGCCTTCCTGTATTTCTTTTCTTGGGGATGGTCTTGGTCACTGCCTTCTGTAAAATTTAACGAACTTCTATCCATAGATCAAAGATCTGGTAGACAGAGTGCCTGAAGAGCTATGGACGGAGGTTTGTTAAACTGTACAGGAGGCAGTGACCAAGACCATTCCCGAGAAAAGAACTACAGGAAGGCAGAGTGGTTCACTGAGAATGCTTTACAAAGCTGAGAAAGAAATTTTCCCTGGTAAATTGGTAAAGCTTAGCTGGTAAAGAATTTGCCTGCAGTGCAGGAGACTCTGGTTCAATCTCTGGGTCAGGAAGATTCCCTGAGGAAGAGATAGGCTATTCACTCAAGTATTAGAAATTTTCCCGGTGACTCAGATGGTGAACAATCTGCCTGCAATGCGGGAGACCTGGGTTCAATCCCTGGGTTGGGAAGATCCCCTGGAGGAGGCAGCCCACTCCAGTATTCTTGCCTGGAGAATCCCCATGGCCAGAGGAGCCTGGAGGCCTGCAGCCCCTACAGTTGCAAAGAGTCGTACACGACTGAGCAACTAAACATAGAACATATCTGAATGACCTAGTGGTTTTCTCTACTTTCTTTAATTTAAGCCTGAATTTTAGCAATAAGAAACTCATGATCTGAGCCACAGTCAGCTCTAGATCTTGTTTTTGCTGATTGTATAGAGCTTCTCCATCTTTGACTACAAAGAACATAACCAGTCTGATTTCGGTATTGACCATCTGGTGATGTCCACATGTCGAGTCAGACCTCTTCACTGTGACCTGTTCATCTTGGGTATTCATTCCTGCACTCCATGACTCATAGCTTCATTTAGTTACACAAACCCCTTTGCCATGACAAGGCTGTGGTCCCTGAAGTAGGGTGGTGGATTGGGAGGTTGTTATTGAATGCTCCAGTTTTCAGAAAAATACAAGCTCCTTGGCATTGCCGATTTTCTGTGCTCTTTCTCCTCCATTTGGGCCACATTGGTCCCAAGAGAAGACAGAAAGAATCTAAGGAAACAATATAGTAACTTTTTGTTT
The DNA here is from genome assembly GCA_006410635.1 of Cephalophus harveyi. Taxonomy (NCBI): domain Eukaryota; kingdom Metazoa; phylum Chordata; class Mammalia; order Artiodactyla; family Bovidae; genus Cephalophus; species Cephalophus harveyi. The sequence continues at coordinate 161,765 of SJYT01076403.1, forward strand.
ATAGTGCACCCTACCCTCTACTTTCTTCTTTCTACCTTCTCAGCCTCAGATCAGCTTTCAACCGTGATGAATAGGAAGAGTGAAGAAAAAGCAAGTAGCACAAGTAAGGCGAAATCAGGAGTATTCGCCTGGTGAGTATGGTGAGTATTCTTGAATATATTGGGAAAATCTTGCAGAATTAATTTACGTCCTTTATAAACCAGTTCTGAAATAAGCACCTACAGGAAGGACAAAATGCTAGCCCCCCCACAATGGTTCTTAGCTTCCAGCTGTTAGTTGGGTTCCATTACATTATTATTTTTGGTTATAAAAGCTATACATGCTCATTATAGAAAGCACACTGGAAAATATAGCTGACAAAGAAAAATTTATGTGTAATTCTACCATCTGGAAATAGCCAATTTAGCTCTTTTGTGAAAATGTTTCACTTTTGAATGTATTTATATGTAGATGTGTGTGTGTCTAAACAAATTTGGATCATAGTGTATGTCTAGGTTACCCTGCTTTTTTAACTCAACTTTATAAAGAATAGTTTCCCATGCCATTAGAAATTCTTTAAACATTTTATGACAGCTATATGGTATTATTCCTTTATAATTCTTTCACTTCTTGAGGTAGACCAAGGGATGGGGCCAGGAGATGGCAGGTAATGGAAAGAATGATCTTGGGCTCTTGTACCAGAAATTTACTTAAGAAAAACAATCTGATGCTTATTATTGCTTTTAACTATTAATAAACAAAAGCCCAGCAAACATATGACATAGAATGAAAATCGAGAAGTTAGGGCTTATGCTTTCCATGGTCTTTAACATCAAGGAGTATCAGATATACCAAGTGGAGAGCCCCTTCCAAAAAGCCACCAGGATGTTTATCAAAATGTCCTCCCATCCATGCAGAATCCAAGGGATTGTTTGCACATGGGTTTCAGCAAGTAGCCAGCGACAAATATAACTAATATAAGGTAATAGTTTACCTCTCTTTAATCATGTTTTATTGTCACACTGATACATTATTTAACTTTTTAAAGTACATACTTTTGTTCACAACATGGGCAGAAGTCAAGTCAGCTGATAGGTATCTGACATGTGTTACCATTTTGAAGGCTTAGATGATAAAGCATTTTTGCCTGTCTAGTCTAGAATCTCCTACCTTTCACAGCTCTATGGATATTCTCTCAAACATGCTTGAATAACAGAAATTATGGAGAGAATCATTTGAGATCAGAACATTCCAAGGTTAAAAGAGAGCCTTGAATGTTATTTAAACCCAAAGCAGAACCATCAAGTGCTTGATGCTAATCAAAAGTCAAAAAATTAAGCATGTTAAATCTGAATAAAGTGCAGTGATACAGTTAATTCATAATATACATCTAATCCTATTATAGGAGCTTCCCTGGTGGTGCAGTGGTAAAGAATCTGCTTGCCAATTCAGGAGACATGGGTTTGATCCCTTTGATCCCTCCAGAAAGATCCCCTGGAGCAGGAAATGGCAACCCACTGCAATATTCTTGCCTGAAACACCCGTGGACAGAGAAGCCTGGTGGGCTACAGTCCATGGGGTCACAAAAGAGTTGGCATGACTTAATAACTAAGAAACAATAACTATCCCATTACAATGGATTCCCGTTGTGGTTTCCTAGGGATGTTGTAACAAAATACCACAAACCATAGCTTAAAACAACAGAAGTTTATTCTCTTGGAGTTGTGGAGGCTAAAATCCAAAGTCAAGATGTCAGCAGGGCCTTGGTCCCTCAGAGGTTTTAGGAAACCACCTCTTCAGCTTCTGGTACCTCTAGGAATTCTTGGTTGGGGCTGTGTGACTTTAATCTCTACTTCTGACTTCTTGTGGTTTTCTGTCCTATGTGTTTGTATCACAAACTTCCCTTAGTCTTTCTTTTATGAGGACACTTGTCATTGGATTTAGAGCTGAGGTTCAGAAATATCACATCTCAAGATCCTTAACTTATTTGCTTCTGCAAAGCAACACCCCCCCTGACCCCCCTGCCTTTTTTCAAATAAGGTCACATTTACAGGTTTCAGGAGTTATGACATGGGCATATATTTTGGGGGAGCTACTATTCAACACACTGGTCCTCCCAGATGGCTCAGTGGTAAAAAATGCTCCTGCCAATGCAGCAGACAAAGGAGATGTGGGTTCCATCCCTGGGTCTGGAAGATCCTGGGAGGAGGAAATGGCAACCCACTCCAGTCTTCTTGCTTGGAAAATCCCATAGCAGAGGAGTCTGGCAAGCTGCAGTCCATGGAGTTGCAAAGAGCCAGACACGACTGAACAGCTGAGCACATTCAACCTACTACATTTATATTCCACAATATCACAGCATAAGATCTAGAATAAATAAAAACAGGAGACTTAGACTTCTGGCTTCCCTGATAGCTCAGTCAGTAAAGAATCTGCCTGCAATGCAGGAGACCCTGGTTTGATTCCTGGGTTGGGAAGATCCCCTGGAGAAGGGAAGGCTACCCACTCCAGTATTCTGGCCTGGAGAATTCCATGGACTGTATAGTCCATGGGGTTTGCAAAGAGTCAGACATAACTGATCGACTTTCACTTTCACTTTAGACTCCTGTGGCATCACCTATAATGGAATTTGACTATATTGCTTTGATGTAGGCTTTTGTATCAACCAATGCAAGGATATTTGCAGCAATGAAATTTTTGTAAAAATTGCCTCCATTTTGAATTTCTTTCTACACTGGGAAAATATAAGAAAATACAGCACTAATTTTTTTAGAGCCCTCACATGGATTCCAGATGTTGACCATTTAATCCAAGAAGGTGTTTCCTTATTATATGGATGTGGTGCACATCAAAAAATTGGCATTGTTTAATTTATGACTCACACGTGAACCATTGTTTTTTGTGATGTAGTTATTTTAAGTGATTCATAAACTAAACAATGCCAATATTTTGGACACGTACCATATTTGTGTAATGAGGAAACACCTTCTTGCATTAAATGGTCAACATCTGGGATCCATGTGGGAATTTCTTTGAAATTTTAAGTCAAGACAAATTAGCATGGCACACATTTTCTCAGAGATGCCGCTAGCTTGTAATCAAAATGCAGAGTGAACTTGGTACTATATTGTGGTTAAGAAAATAGGAATGTTTTTGACAGAAAACCCAATGTTGTTTTTACAGCATTATTTTGAGGATGGTAAATGGGGGTGTGGAGTGAAATACAGTATTGGCAGCACTGAGTCAGCAATGAAAAAATCAACTCAAGTGTACTTTCTTAGTTGGTGGCCCATTTGGTAACACAAAGTTGTTAAATGAGCATACCTTTTGACCAGACAATTCCACTTACTGGAATTTATCTTATGGAAACAGTCAGAAATGTGCAGATTTGCATACAAGGATGCTCATCGTAATACTGGACTTTATGATTTAGAGCTGTTTTGGGTTCACAGCAAAAGTGAGCAGAAGGTACAGAGATTTCACATATGTCTCCTGCCCCACATATGCACAATCTCCCTTACTATCAACATCTCACACAAAAATAGTACATTTGTTACAATGAAAGAATCTACATTGACACACCATTATCACCTAAAGTCCATAGTTTACATTAGAGCTCATTCTTGGTGTTGTACATTCTATAGGTTTTGAAATATGTGTGACATATAACTACAATTATAGCATTATACACAATAGTTTCACTGTCCTTAAAGTCCTCTCATAATATGTTTTGATAGCAAAAGCAATTTGATAGCAACAGGGGATGGCTAAAATCAGTTGTAACAAATTTATGTAATGAAATCCTAAGCAGCCATTGAAAATATTGTTGAAGAACAATGATTAATAAAAATGGCCACGATTCATTGTTAAAGGGAAAAACAGATTACAAAACAATATTTTAATACCAATTTGCTTGTGTTTGTGTGTTTAAAGAAAAGCCTATACACCCATGTTTTAACTGTAACTGTCTCTGAGTAGTGGGATTAAAGATGACATTTGCTTTCTTTTTTTTCACCTCCATTTTCCAAATAATCTACTACAAATATATTACTTAAAAAAACTTATTCATTATTTTAAAAATCTTTAAATTTATTTTTGGCAGCAGCATGTGGCATGTGGGGTCTTAGTTCTCAACAAGGGATTGAACTTATTCCCTTTGTAGTGGAAGTGTGGAGTCTTAACCCTGGACTGACATGGAAATCCCCCAAGTCATATTACTTTTAAAATTAGAAAACACATGTTGACTTGAATGTCTCGTAGACATCTCAAATTTCAACAAGCTGTTCTTTCACCTCAGATCTTTACTGGTATTTCCTTCTTTTGGTGATAGTAAAATAGGACAAACAGTTGCTGAATTCAGCAACGTGAGGGTCAGCTTGACTCTTTCCTCTCTGCTCCCCTCATATGTAATTAATTACCCAGTTCTGTATATGCATTCTCCTAAGCATCTCTTCCGTTTGTCCCCATTCTAGCCATCTCCATAGTCGCAGATGCATTCCAAATCTCCAGTCCCTCTTGTTTGCAAGTCCCTCTTCTAGCTTCCTTCCAACTTCTTCCTCAGGCTGTAGTCAGAAGGATCCTTTTTAAAAGTATAATCAGACTGGTTATATTCTCTGCAGCCAAAGATGGAGAAGTTCTATATAGTCAGCAAAAACAAGACCAGGAGCTGACTGTGGTTCAGACCATGAGCTCCTTATTGCCAAATTCAGACTTAAATTGAAGAAAGTAGGGAAAACCACTAGACCATTTAGGTATGACCTAAATCAAATTCCTTATGATTATACAGTGGGAGTGACAAATAGATTCAAGGGATTAGATCTGATAGACGGACTGCCTGAAGAACTATGGAAGAGGTGCATGCCATTGTACAGGAGGCAGGGATCAAGAGCATCCCCAAGGAAAAGAAATGCAAAAAGGCCAAACAGTTGTCTGGGGAGGCTTTACAAATAGCTCTGAAAAGAAGAGATGCGAAAAGCAAAGGAGAAAATGATAGATATACCCATTCGAATGCAGAGTTCCAAAGAATAGCAAGGAGAGATAAGAAAACTTCCTCAGTGATCAATGCAAAGAAATAGAGGAAAACAATAGAATGGGAAAGACTAGAGATCGCTTCAAGAAAATTAGAGGTGCCAAGAGAACATTTCATGCAAAGATGGGTTTAATAAAGGACAGAAATGGTATGGACCTGACAGAAGCAGAAGATATTAAGAAAAGGAAGCAAGAAAACACAGAAAAGCTATACAAAAAGATTTTCACAACCCAGACAATCATGATGGTGTGATCACTCACCTAGAGCCAGACATCTTGGAATGTGAAGTCAAGTGAGACTTATGAAGCATCACTACAAACAAAGCTAGGGGAGGGGATGGGATTCCAGTTGAGCTAATTCAGATCCTAAAAGATGATGCTGTGAAAGTGCTACACTCAATATGCCAGCAAATTTGGAAAACTCAGCAGTGGCCACAGGACTGGAAAAGATCCATTTTCATTCCAATCCCAAAGAAAGTCAATGTCAAAGGATGTTCAAACTACCGCACAATTATACTCATCTCACATGCTAGTAAAGTCATGCTCAAAATTCTCCAAGCCAGGCTTCAACAGTATGTGAACCATGAACTTCCAGATGTTCAAGCTGGATTTAGAAAAGGCAGAGGAACCAGAGGTCAAATTGCTAACATCCACTGGATTGTTGAGAAAGCAAGAGAGTTCTAGAAAAACATCTACTTCTGCTTTATTGACTATGCCAAAGCCTTTGACTGTGTGGTTCACAACAAACTGTGGAAAATTCTGAAAGAGATGGGAATACCAGACCACCTGACCTGTCTCTTGAGAAACTTGTATGCAGGTCAAGAAGCAACAGTTAGAACTGGACCTGGAACAACAGACTGGTTCCAAATCAGGAAAGGAGTATGTCAAAGTTGTATATTGTCACCCTGCTTCTTTAACTTCTATGCAGAGGACATCATAAAAATGCTGGTCTGGATGAAGCACAAGCTGGCATCAAGATTGCCAGGAGAAATATCAATAACCTCAGATATGCAGATGACACCACCCTTATGGAAAAAAGTGAAGAAGAACTAAAGAGACTCTTGATGAACATGAAAGAGAAGAGTGAAAAAGTTGGCTTCAAACTCAACATTCAGAAAACTAAGATCACGGCATCTGGTGCCATCAATTCATGGAAAATAGATGGGGAAACAGTGTCAGATTTTATTGTTTTGGGCTCCAAAATCACTGCAGATGGTGATTGCAGCCATGAAATTAAAAGATGTTTACTCCTTGGAAGGAAAGTTAAGACCAACCTAGACAGCATATTAAAAAAGCAGAGACATTATTTTGCCAACAAAGTTCTGTCTAGTCAAAGGTATGGTTTTCTAGTAGTCATACATGGATGTGAGAGCTGGACTATAAAGAAAGCTGAGCACTGAAGAATTGATGCTTTTGAAATTGTGGTGTTAGAGAAGACTCTTGAAAGTCCAAGGGACTCAAAGGAGATCCAACCAGTCCATCCTAAAGGAAATCAGTCCTCTGAATATTCATTGGAAGGACTGACGTTGAAGCTGAAACTCCAATACTTTGGCCACCTGATGTGAAGAACTGACTCATTTGAAAAGACCCTGATGCTGAGAAAGACTGAAGGAAGAGGGAGAAGGGGACGACAGAGGATGAGATGGCTGGATGGCATCACCAACTCAATGGACATGAGCTTGAGTAAACTGGGAGTTGGTGATGGACCGGGAGGCTTGGCATGCTGCAGCCCATGGGGTCGCAAAGGGTCTAAAACAACTAAGTGACTGAACTGAACTGATTCAGGCCATTTCTACCCATTAAAATCTTTCCATGGATATTCCTTAAGCTCAGGTCAAGACTAACCTTTCTCTCATAGTTACGATGTTCTCTGAGATCAGATTTCCGCTCATCTGTCTCCACTTCTCCTTTCCTAAATTCCAAGCATGCTGAATTTTCTTTATTTACTTCAGTGTGTTCAGCTCTCATAACTCTCCCACATCTTTACCCAAGCTGATCCCAGGCTGCTCTGCTGCTATGCGCCCCACATTTCTTGTTACATGTTCTTACATCTACTTGTTTATCTGGCTGCACTGGGCCTTGGTGCGGGCTCTGTCGTTGCTGTGTGAGGACTTCTCTGGTTGTAGTGCCCGGGCTTCTCACTAGTTGAGGTGTGGGCTGTAGAGCGCACAGGCTCAGCAGTTGGGGCACGCGTGCTTAGTTGCTCTGTGCCATATGGGATCGAGTTCCTGCACCAGGGATTGAACCCACAATCCCTACATTGGAAGGTAGACTCTTAACCACTGGACCACCAGGAAGGTCTCTGCTTGTAGTTTTCTGAAGTACAGTCTTTTTCTTCTTGAACTGGATAACTGAGCACAAACTCAATTTATGGAGGAATTTGTAAGCAATTAGTAACATAATAATAGCTTTCTGATAAAGGCAAATTAGAAAGATTATTTGTATTAGACAGTTTAGGCTGTCATGACAGAATACCATGCTGGATGGCTTAAACAGCAAAAACGAATTTTCTCGCAATTCTGAACGTTGGAAGTTCAAGATGAAAGTGCCCGCAGTGCTGGTTTTCGGTGGGGCATCTCTTCCTGGCTTGTGCATGGTCAACTTTACACTTTGTGCTCATAGGGCCTTTCTTTTGTGTGTGTGTAGAGAGAGAGAGAAGTGTCTGGAAACTCTCCCTTTTCTTATAATTTTTTTCTAAAGACTTTGAAAGTTGCTCAGTTGTCTCCAGCTCCTTGCAACCCTATGGACTATATAGTCCAGGGAATTCTCCAGGCCAGAATACTGGAGTAGGCAGCCTTTCCCCTCTCCAGGGAGTCTTCCCAACCCAGGGATCAAACCCAAGTCTCCCGCATTGCAGGCAGATTATTTACCAACTGAGCCACCAGGGAAGCCCATAATGATACATCCTATTGCATTAAACCAACCCTCCTCCCCCACCACTGCCACTTAATGGCCTCATTTAACTTTAGTTTACTTCATCTCCAAATATAGTTACCTTTGGGGTTAGGGCTTCAATGTAAGAATTTTTGTGGCGAACACAATTCAGTTCTTAACAATATTGCCTATGTCCCATTTTATTCTATATTGATAATATTAAAACTATTTTAACATATAGAAGTATATAAAATACTTTCAAATTAGATTCCTATGGTGGCTGCAAACTTGGTATCTTAAAACAGCAGAAATGTATTCTTTCATAGTATTGGAGGCAAGAAGTCCAAAATCAGTATTAATAGGCTGAAATAGCAGTGTTGGCAGGGCTTGATTCTTCTGAAGGGTCTGGGGAGAATATGTTCCTTCCCCCTTCCAGCTTTTGCTGCCTCCCAGCTTTCCTTAGCTTGTGACTGTACCATTCTGATCTTCCTCCATGGAGGATCTGTGTTTTCTCAACTTGTCCGTGTTTTCTCAACTTCTGACTGTGTCAGATCTCCTCTGCCTCCTTCTTGTAAGATTACATGTGATTGCATTTAGGGTAACCATAATTCAGGATAACCTCCCAGTCTCAAGATTCCTAAGTAAATTACATCTGCAAAGACCCCTTTTCCATATAAGATGAAATTTACAGATGATAGGAATCAGGATCTGATATCGTTGTGGGGAGCATTTCTCAGCCTGCCATAACCAGTATTTTAAAATATCCTAGTCTTTTACAATTCAGTTCAGTTCAGTTCAGTTGCTCAGTTGCGTCTGACTCTTTGCGACCCATGGACTGTAGCATGCCAGGCCTCCCTGTCCATCACCAATTCCGAGTCCACCCAAACCCAGGTCCATCGAGTTGATGATGCCATCCAACCATCTCATCCTCTGTCATCCCCTTCTCCTCCTGCCCTCAATCTTTCCCAGCATCAGGGTCTTTTCCAATGAATCAGCTCTTCACATCAGGTGGCCAAAGTATTGGAGTTTCAGCCTCAAAATCAGTCCTTCCAATGAACACCCAGGACTGATCTCCTTTAGGATGGACTGGTTGGTTGGATTTCCTTGCAGTCCAAGGGACTGAAGAGTCTTCTCCAGCACCACAGTTCAAAAGCATCAATTCTTTGGTGCTCAGCTTTCTTTATAGTCCAACTTTCATATTCATTCATGACTACTGGAAAAAGCATAACCTTGACTAGACAGACCTTTGTTGGCAAAGTAATGTCTGTACTTTTTAATATGCTGTCTAGGTTGGTCATAACTTTCCTTTTAAGGAGTAAGAGTCTTTTAATTTCATGACTGCAATCACCATCTGCAGTGATTTTGGAGCCCATAAAAATAAAGTCAGCCACTGTTTTCACATCTATCTGCCATGAAGTGATGGGACCGGATGCCATGATCTTAGTTTTCTGAATGTGGAGCTTTAAGCCAACTTTTTCACTCTCTTCTTTCACTTTCATCAAGAGGCTCTTTAGTTCTTTACTTTCTGCCATAAGGGTGGTATCATCTGTGTATCTGAGGTTGATATTTCTCCTGGCAATCTTGATTCCAGCCTGTGCTTCTCCAGCCCAGCGTTTCTCATGATGTACTCTGCATATAAGTTAAAAAAGCAGGGTGACAATATACAGCCTTGACATACTCCTTTTCCTATTTGGAACCAGTCTGTTGTTCCATGTCCAGTTCTAACTGTTGCTTCCTGACCTACAGACAGGTTTCTCGAGAGGCGGGTCAGGTGGTCTGGTATTCCCATCTCTTTCAGAATTTTCCACAGTTTATTGTGATGCACACAGTCAAAGGCTTTGGCATAGTCAATAAAGCAGAAATAGATGTTTTTTCTGGAACTCTCTTGCTTTGTCCATGATCCAGAGGATGTCGGCAATTTGATCTCTGGTTCCTCTGCCTTTTCGAAAACCAGTTTGAACATCAGGAATTTCACGGTTCATGTATTGCTGAAGCCTGGCTTGGAGAATTTTGAGCATTACTTTACTAGCGTGTGAGATGAGTGTTTAAAGTAGTTTCTTTTGGTCAAACTGTATTTTTATATTGTGGGTCTGTGAACATACAAATCTTCTTTATAATTAAGAAACTCAGGTCATAAATGTCAAACCAGAAGCCCTGAGATCATTATTTTAAATAGGATATGATTGTCTTTTCTTTCTCCCTCTCTTTATACATATATATATATAATTTTTAAATTCCTTTCATGTAAGTAATAGAACTGGCCATTTAATTGCTCATTTGTGCTAAAAATGTTAGCTAATAAAATTCATGTGCCCTATATACAGGAGGCCAAACAAACCAAAATATCAGAGTTTGGAGCAGAGAAAGGTTTATTTATTGTAGGACCATGCCAGGAGCAGGGAGTGGGACCTGGAGGTCATTCCCCACTCCCCCAACCCCCCCAACTACCTGAAGGGTTTCAGGAAGGCCTTTTTAAAGGCAAGGATTGGAGAGGGGCATCCCAGGGTATGTGATCAGTTCATGCACAATTCTCTGATGGTTAATGTTGAGGTAATAGGGCAGTTAACATTATCAACCCTTTGGCACCAGAAGGTCTGGGGGCTTATGATCATCAAGTAGTTCATTTGTTCCATTTGATGGTGGTTTTCAGCATCTGAAGAACTCAGGAAATATGCATGCAATACTATCATCTGGGTGCTTCAGAGAGGAGCAACAGCAGAGGATATGGGGGAGTGGCCTGCCCTGGGAAGGTCGCATAAGGTCCTGCTTGGTTCCAAAAGAGATTATACGTTCACTTTAAAGGTTTTCTCCTCTCTTTATCATCTTCACTTATTTTAAGTTCAGTTTCTGTTTTATTGTATGATCTCCATGATTTTCTCTAGGTATTTTGAATCACTACATTTCTGAAGATTTTATTCCTTTTTGCCTAATTTCATATTATTCTCTCTTCTTCCCTTGTGTGAAATGTCTGTAGTAACTAGACTGTATACTACTTATTTATGCCATATTTTTTCTCCTTTGTAAGATTTGTCTTGACTTATTTTTGAGAATTTACATCTTAAGGTTTTTTTTTTTAAACTTTTATTTCAGCAATGGAATTAAGTTTGAATTATGAGTCCCACAACTATTTGTTAACTTCATGTTTCATTCAAGACCAATTGAATCTTCCACTCCAAGTGAGCTCAGCTTCAGACTCAACAAATGCACTGCTTTTATCTAGACATCTAAATGAGAAGCCTGCGAGTAACCCTGGATATCTTTTTCTGTCTACCTGACTCTCTCTCTCAAAGTACAATCAACTCCAAACATGTACCCTATATCCAAACATCCTAAACATGTATTTACTTCTCTCTATACCACATTCTTTGTTCCATTATAGGACATCCTCTCCTACCTGGAATAACCTTATAATTTGTCTCTCCATTGCCAACCAAGGAAGAGACTAACTAGCAGTAATCTGTTCTTCACATTTTACTTAGATCTCTCTAAAACAAGATCTGTTACCTTGATACTATGAGTATTTGGGGCTAGATCATTCATTGCTGTGCAGGACCTTATAAGATGCCATCAGCAGCCCCAGTCTCTACCTACTAGCAAATCCTCCTCCTCCCCAAGTCATGACAGTAAAAAATATCCAAATGTCCCTGGGGGAGGGAAGATTCCCCTCAGTAAAGAGCCACTTCCCTAAAATATAAATTTTATCATGTCACCCCCCTCCAGGTATGTCACTGACTGCTTATTTAATTTTTTTTTTTTTTAAAAAAAAACCTATGTGTTTGCAAGTCTCTGTCCTAGACTATAAGAATATCATGGTGAGCAAGTTAAATGTGGTCATTGCCCACACAGCTTATATTCAGTTTCACTGAACAATCTAAGTCAATAAAAAAGAGTAAATTATAAGTTCTAGAAAGGAAACGAAATAGAGATGGCACAGACTTTACCCTGGGTGGTAACATTCCAGGTATATTGTGAAAGATAAGAAATGGTTAGATGTGCAAAAAATGGTTGGAGAAAGGCTCTTGGCAGGGGAAAGATCATGTGCAAGTGCTTTGAAGCAGAAAAACCTGCTGTATCTGAGGAACTGGGGTAGAATATATGGAGACAAGCACTGCAGAGAGGAAGAGTATGTAGAATTGGGCAGGGACTAGATCAAGAGGAGCTGTAGAAGACGTGTTAAGCAGTATTCTAAGTGCAACAGAAGCTATGGAAGAGTGAAGGAATAATTATTTTTTAAAAATCACTTTCTTGTGTATGGAGAATGGAATGGGAAGGGATAGGCAAGAGATTGAAAAGTAGTCACAAAGAGGAAGGGAGGAAGGAAGGAAGGAAGAAAGGGAGAGAGAGAGAAAGAAAGAAAGAGAGGAAGTGAAACAGAGTCCCCCTAAAACTGAGTTCCCTTGCTGAGTCTATGATTAATCTATCTATAACTTCATTCTCTTCTTGTTTTGTCCCGTTCCCCTTAAGATTGTAGACTATCAGTGAAAAAGGGAGACTGAAATCAAGCAGGACCCTACGGGTCCTTCCCAAGTACAAAAGCCCCTCTGTGTTCCCTGTTTCTTGTTTTTATTTAAAAAAAAAAAAAAAAAAAGGCTTTAGTCTCCTCAACTTTCCCTGAGTTCCAAAGAGCAAGTTCAAGCAGTTAATGATTAGGACAATAGGGTCACAGGACTCCTAGTTCCTCCTGAATATATATATATATATATATATATAATATTGTTATATATATGTAACAATCTAGATGCATATCTTTGAGTTGTTCTGTAGGAACTAGGACCCTCTCCCCTCAACCAGGTGGAAGATGATGAATACACGTTATGATCACACATGCTACTAACCTCTCCCTTAGCTCTGTCTTTAAACACCTTTGTCTGAAAGCCATTGGGGTATTCAAGTGTCCTGAGCATGAGTTGCCCATTCTCCTTGCTTGACTCCCTGCAAATAAACTCGTTCAGTTCAGTCACTCAATCATGTCCGACTCTTTGTGACCTCATGAATCGCAGCATGCCAGGCCTCCCTGTCCATCACCAACACGCGGAGTTCACTCAGACTCATGTCCATTGAGTCTGTGATGCCATCCAGCCATCTCATCCTCTGTCGTCCCCTTCTCCTCCTGCCCCCAATCCCTCCCAGCATCAGAGTCTTTTCCAATGAGTCAACTCTTTGCAGGAGGTGGCCAAAGTACTGGAGTTTCAACTTTAGCATCATTCCTTCCAAAGAAATCCCAGGGCTGATCTCCTTCAGAATGGACTGGTTGGATCTCCTTGCAGTCCAAGGGACTCTCAAGAGTCTTCTCCAACACCACAGTTCAAAAGCATCAATTCTTTGGTGCTCAGCTTTCTTCACAGTCCAACTCTCACATCCATACATGACTGCTGGAAAAACCATAGCCTTGACTAGACAGAACTTAGTCGGCAAAGTAATGTCTCTGCTTTTGAATATGCTGTCTAGTTGGTCATAACTTTTCTTCCAAGGAGTAAGCGTCTTTTAATAAACTCTTATTTAGCTGCAAACATCTGCTGTCAGGGTTTGGCTTTCTGCACTGTGGGCACATGAGCCCTTGATCTGTGATGGAAGAAGAAAGGAGGAAAGGAAGGAAGGAAGGAAGAGAGGGAGGGAGGGAGGGAGGGAGGGGAAAAAGGAAGGAAGGAAAAGGCTATTTAGTAGACTAAATGGGAAATGTAAAAATGATGATAGTATGAACAAAGGTGATGGCATTTTATTTATTTTATTATTATTATTGGCTATGTTGGGTCTTCATTCTTTTCACAGGCTTTCTCTGGTTACAGTGAGCGGGGGCTACTCTTCATTTCAGTGCACAGGTTTCTCTTGTTGCAGCTCACAGGCCCTAGAGCATGTGGATTTCAGTAGGTGCAGCACACTGACTCAGTAATTGCAGCATACAGGCTCAATAGCTGCAGACTATGGGCCCTAGAGGAGAAGGCAATGGCAACCTCCTCCAGTACTCTTGCCTGGCAAATCCCATGGACGGAGGAGCCTGGTGGGCTACAGTCCATGGGATGGCAAAGAATCGGACACGACTGAGCGATTTCACTTTCACTTTTCACTTTCAGGCACTGGAGAAGGAAATGGTAACCCACTCCAGTATTCTTGCCTGTAGAATCCCAGGGATGGGAGCCTGGTGGGCCGCCATCTATGGAGTTGCACAGAGTAGGACACGACTGACATGACTTAGTGGCAGCAGCAGCATGGGCCCTAGAGCGTGCAGGCTTCAGTAGTTGCAGCAAGTGGGTTTTGTAGTTACGGTTCATGGCCTTTAGAGTGTGGGCTCAATAACTGTGCATGGGCTTAGTTGCTCTGTGGCATGTGGAATCTTCTGGGACTAGGGATCAAACCTGTGTCTCCCAAATGGGCAGGTAGATTCTTATCCACTGCACCATCAGTGGATAAGATGTCCTAATGGGATTTTTTTTTCTGATGACATTATAAATGGAAATAAGTTGATATATTTGAAATATTTAGCAAAACTAGAGTCAGTGGGAGTTTCCGATGGATTAAATGTGATGAATGATGGAAATGAAGAGGTCATGAAGATATTGAGGCCTGTGGGTTGAGCAGGGAGATGAACAATGAAGACATTTACTAAGATGGTGAAAGTATGGGGAACGAGTTTGAACTGGAAATTCATTTTTGGGATCATGAAGCTGATGAGTCATTCAATAAACATTGTTTGAAGGTGGTTATAGGTAACTGGGCTTGAGAGGTGACATCTATACTGGAGATACCAATTATAGGTCAAAATATAGGTGGTGGGAAACTACTGGGTGGGAGGAGTGTAGAGAGAAAACAGAAGAGGACCGTGGCAGAACTCTGAAGAATGCCAGCAAAGAGTTTGTGAAGGAGATAGCCTGTTGTAAGAAGCAGTAGGCACTGGGGTAAGAGGAAATGAAAGAATGCGTTGTGTCAGAAAGCCAAGAGAAGATTATTGCAAGGAAGACAAGGCTAACTGCCTCCTCAAATGCTTCTGAGAGGTAAGATAAGGATGGGAAAAGTTCTTTGAATCTGACAACAGAGAATGAAAATGACATTGACAAAAGTAGTTTTAAATGTAACTGAAAGTGGCTGGAGCCCACTGAAGGTGTTGCAAACCCAGGTTTGTTGTCATAAGTGAGGCCAAACAAAACCTTAATGTTTGGAACAGAGATTTATTGCAAGGGCCATACAAGGAAAATCAGGCCCCCTGTGGCTCAAAAAAACCTGAACTCTCCTATAGTTTTCAGGGAATGGTTTTTAAGAGCAAAATCTGGGGTGAGGGCTGCAGGGTTTGTAACTTTCTTCTGCTTGGTAGGTGGGGAGGTGACAGGGTAATGTAGGAATCTCAGTCACCAGCCATCTTGTTTCAGCCAGTCTAGGGTCCACATACTTGTGCTCAGCCTGAAGTTACAATCCTCCACCGGCAGGGGCCCCAACTCCTGTGTAAGAACCAGTATCCAATTGCTATGCACGTCCCCTGAGGAGGAATCAGGCCACTTCCCCATGGCTGTGCAACTGATTGTCTGTTTCTTGACTGTCTTTCCTTTATTTCTATATTCCCTCACTCTCCTGATTAGTAACTGAATCTTCCCTCCTGAACTCAGTGAAGTTCTGGAAGGCTGAAGCCTTTTTCCTACAAACAAGAAACAGGGGACATGGAAAGGGTTTTGTACCACAAGGGTCCTACAGGGTCCTATCCAGTTTCAAAGAGAAAATGTTTGAAGTAGTTTTGCTGTGATGGGGATGAAAAGATAGAGTGGAGTGTGGAGGGGCATATACAATGAAGTGAGGTCCTTTTCTTTTAAGTCAGAGCTACTAGAGAACATCAGGGTCACAGTGGAGTGCTACAGCTGAGAGGGAATGTTGACAATGTAGGAAAGGGAAGGAAGGAGACAGTCTTGACAACAGCAAGAGGGTTTGGATAAAGGGCAATGGGTAGAAGAGGGGCCTTCCTTCCGGAGGGGAGAGCACTTTCTCCACTGGGCTCACAGAGAAGAGCAGTGCAGAAGCATATCTGTGTAGGTATGTGGGACCCTTTCAAGGTCCGAGAGTGGGTACTTGTCTAATACTCGGGAATGAATTGTTCAAGGAAAACACATCCTGACAAAGCAAAAGAATGTATTGGGAAGGTGCGCCCAGACAGAGGGCGGCAGGATAACTGCTCTGCCACAGGGCTCACAGCCTCAGGTTTAATGGTAATGGGTTAGTTTCCACGTTGTCTCCGGGCAATCATCTTGCTTGTTCCCATATTTGGTCTGACTTGAGGTCCTGCCTGGTGGCATGCCCATCTCTCAGCCAAGATGGATTCAGCATGAGCGTTTCTGGGAGATTAGCAGGCAGCTCCTTCCTCCTTGTGGCCCTTCCTCAATTCTCCCAGCTAATTTTCAGCGGCAGCAGGTGTTGCTCAATGGGACCTCCCATTGTGAGACAGTTCACGCAAGCAGTTCTTGCTTGGCTTGGCTAAGGTGGGCGTTTTCCGTCAACAGTTCCCTAACAAAGTCTTTAATGGCAAGTGAAGGTGAAGGATGAGGGAGGGTATGGGGGGTTAGGGGACAAAGGGAACAAAATAGGTAGATTGAAATAGGGGATGGGGAGGGAATCTATCAGAGAAACAGAGTAAGGCATCTGGGTCTTTTTTGTGTACTTGTTACCGAACTCAAGTTCATTAGTGTGCCCATCGCAAAGAGAACTCAATAGCTGCAGACTATGGGCCCTAGAAGAGAAGGCAATGGCAACCTCCTCCAGGACTCTTGCCTGGCAAATCCCATGGACGGAGGAGCCTGGTGGGCTACAGTCCACGGGGTCGCAAAGAATCGGACATGACTGAGCGACTTCACTTTCACTTTTCACTTTCAGGCACTGGAGAAGGAAATGGTAACCCACTCCAGTATTCTTGCCTGGAGAATCCCAGGGATGGGAGCCTGGTGGGCCACCATCTATGGAGTTGCACAGAGTCGGACACGACTGACATGACTTAGCGGCAGCAGCAGCATGGGCCCTAGAGCGTGCAGGCTTCAGTAGTTGCAGCAAGTGGGTTTGGTAGTTACGGTTCATGGGCTTTAGAGTGCGGGCTCAATAACTGTGCATGGGCTTAGTTGCTCTGTGGCATGTGGAATCTTCTGGGACCAGGGATCAAATCTGTGTCTCCCAAATGGGCAGGTAGATTCTTATCCACTGCACCATCAGTGGATAAGATGTCCTAATGGGATTTTTTTTTTCTGATGACATTATAAATGGAAATAAGTTGATATATTTGAAATATTTAGCAAAACTAGAGTCAGTGGGAGTTTCCGATGGATTAAATGTGATGAATGATGGAAATGAAGAGGTCATGAAGATATTGAGGCCTGTGGGTTGAGCAGGGAGATGAACAATGAAGACATTTACTAAGATGGTGAAAGTATGGGGAACGAGTTTGAACTGGAAATTCATTTTTGGGCTCATGAAGCTGATGAGTCATTCAATAAACATTGCTTGAAGGTGGTTATAGGTAACTGGGCTTGAGAGGTGACATCTATACTGGAGATACCAATTATAGGTCAAAATATAGGTGGTGGGAAACTACTGGGTGGGAGGAGTGTAGAAAGAAAACAGAAGAGGACCGTGGCAGAACTCTGAAGAATGCCAGCAAAGAGTTTGTGAAGGAGATAGCCTGTTGTAAGAAGCAGTAGGCACTGGGGTAAGAGGAAATGAAAGAATGTGTTGTGTCAGAAAGCCAAGAGAAGATTATTGCAAGGAAGACAAGGCCAACTGCCTCCTCAAATGCTTCTGAGAGGTAAGATAAGGACAGGGAAAAGTTCTCTGAATCTGATAACAGAGAATGAAAATGACATTGACAAAAGTAGTTTTAAATGTAACTGAAAGTGGCTGGAGCCCACTGAAGGTGTTGCAAACCCAGGTTTGTTGTCATAAGTGAGGCCAAACAAAACCTTAATGTTTGGAACAGAGATTTATTGCAAGGGCCATACAAGGAAAATCAGGCCCCCTGTGGCTCAAAAAAACCTGAACTCTCCTATAGTTTTCAGGGAATGGTTTTTAACAGCAAAATCTGGGGTGAGGGCTGCAGGGTTTGTAACTTTCTTCTGATTGG
The DNA here is from genome assembly GCA_006410635.1 of Cephalophus harveyi. Classification (NCBI taxonomy): domain Eukaryota; kingdom Metazoa; phylum Chordata; class Mammalia; order Artiodactyla; family Bovidae; genus Cephalophus; species Cephalophus harveyi. The sequence continues at coordinate 179,727 of SJYT01076403.1, forward strand.
TAGGTGGGGAGGTGACAGGGTAATGTAGGAATCTCAGTCACCAGCCATCTTGTTCCAGCCAGTCTAGGGTCCACATACTTGTGCTCAGCCTGAAGTTACAATCCTCCACCGGCAGGGGCCCCAACTCCTGTGTAAGAACCAGTATCCAATTGCTATGCACGTCCCCTGAGGAGGAAATCAGGCCACTTCCCCATGGCTGTACAACTGATTGTCTGTTTCTTGACTGTCTTTCCTTTGTTTCTATATTCCCTCACTCTCCTGATTAGTAACTGAATCTTCCCTCCTGAACTCAGTGAAGTTCTGGAAGGCTGAAGCCTTTTTCCTACAAACAAGAAACAGGGGACATGGAAAGGGTTTTGTACCACAAGGGCCCTACAGGGTCCTATCCAGTTTCAAAGAGAGAAAATGTTTGAAGTAGTTTTGCTGTGATGGGGATGAAAAGATAGAGTGGAGTGTGGAGGGGCATATACAATGAAGTGAGGTCCTTTTCTTTTAAGTCAGAGCTACTAGAGAACATCAGGGTCACAGTGGAGTGCTACAGCTGAGAGGGAATGTTGACAATGTAGGAAAGGGAAGGAAGGAGACAGTCTTGACAACAGCAAGAGGGTTTGGATAAAGGGCAATGGGTAGAAGAGGGGCCTTCCTTCCGGAGGGGAGAGCACTTTCTCCACTGGGCTCACAGAGAAGAGCAGTGCAGAAGCATATCTGTGTAGGTATGTGGGACCCTTTCAAGGTCCGAGAGTGGGTACTTGTCTAATACTCGGGAATGAATTGTTCAAGGAAAACACATCCTGACAAAGCAAAAGAATGTATTGGGAAGGTGCGCCCAGACAGAGGGCGGCAGGATAACTGCTCTGCCACAGGGCTCACAGCCTCAGGTTTAATGGTAATGGGTTAGTTTCCACGTTGTCTCCGGGCAATCATCTTGCTTGTTCCCATATTTGGTCTGACTTGAGGTCCTGCCTGGTGGCATGCCCATCTCTCAGCCAAGATGGATTCAGCATGAGCGTTTCTGGGAGATTAGCAGGCAGCTCCTTCCTCCTTGTGGCCCTTCCTCAATTCTCCCAGCTAATTTTCAGCGGCAGCAGGTGTTGCTCAATGGGACCTCCCATTGTGAGACAGTTCACGCAAGCAGTTCTTGCTTGGCTTGGCTAAGGTGGGCGTTTTCCGTCAACAGTTCCCTAACAAAGTCTTTAATGGCAAGTGAAGGTGAAGGATGAGGGAGGGTATGGGGGGTTAGGGGACAAAGGGAACAAAATAGGTAGATTGAAATAGGGGATGGGGAGGGAATCTATCAGAGAAACAGAGTAAGGCATCTGGGTCTTTTTTGTGTACTTGTTACCGAACTCAAGTTCATTAGTGTGCCCATCGCAAAGAGAGGCCAAACCAAAAAGTCGGAATTTGGAGCAGAGAAAGACTTACTGCAGGGCCAAGCAGGGAGAATGAGTCGCTTAAAAACTCCAAACTGCCTGACAGTTTTGGGGAAGAAGTTTCATAGGAAAATTTGGGGTAAGGGCTGACGGGCCTGTGACTTCCTCCTGAGTGATTAGTGGTGAGGTAACGGGGTGGTGTTCCAGGAATCCTGTGTTTAGCCTAAGGTTAACCATCCTCCATCTCGATGGGGGTTGATCCTTTAGAAGAACTCAAAGATTTTGTTCTGTATAGTCCTTGAGAGGCAATCAGCATCCTGCTTTAATACTGACTATTGTTTCTTGATTTCTCCTCCTTTGTTTCTGCATTCCCTCCCTTCCCCAATTACTGTTTGATTCTGCCCTGTGGTATTCAGGAAGGTCTAGGAGGATGAATGAAACCTATTTCCTACAAACAAGAAACAGGGCAGGGGACACCACAGAAAGTGTTTACACCTTGAGGACCCCACAGGGTCCTGCTGAGTTTCAGTCCGTGATATGAATTTAAAGAGAAATGAGTAAGTTTACATATATGATTTTTCTTTACCAATTTTCAGATGCCAGTGCATGTATGAGAAAGGCAGATTAACAATCAGGGTTTTGACAAGAGTGTAGTATGGAGGGAGAAAAGAATAAGAGAGCTCAGGGTCTTTGGAAAGAGTGTGATTATGATGGTCAATCGTGATCTATGCTAGATGAGGGACGGGCTGAGGAAAGGGCTGAGGGCAGAAACTGACTGTTAGAAAGTGGTGGGATTGAGGTAGTGGAGGTCTTTGTTGTTGTCAATGTTCAGTCCCTAAGTCATGTCCAACTCTTGTGACCCCATATACTGCAGCATGCCAGGCTCCTCTGTCCTTCACTGTCTCCCAAGTTTACTCAAATTCACGTCCACTGAGTTGGTGATGCTACCTAACCATCTCATCCTCTGCCACCCTCTACTCCTCTTGCCGTCAATCTTTCCCAGCATCAGGGTCTTTTTCAATGAGTTAGTTCTTCACATCAGGTGGCCAAAGTACTGGAGCTTCACCTTCAGCATCAGTCCTTCCAATGAATATTCAGGGTTGATTTCCTTTAGGATTGACTGGTTTGATCTCCTTGCATTCCAAGGGACTCTCAAGTCTTCTCCATAACCAAAATTTGAAAGCAT
>SJYT01076405.1:14028-35581 GCA_006410635.1 Cephalophus harveyi
AACCCAGGAATGTTTTTCTCAAGAATCAGGGAGTAATCTCTTTGAAATGGAACCATTATGGGAGTCAGGGCCCCTAATTCCCAGTTTCTGTACAAATGTAGGAACCTAATTTCCATAAGCTTCAATTAGCAAACACAGACAGCCTAATCTACTGATTAACTTCTCAGTAGTTTTCTATATTTTTTCATTAGTTCATATCTAGTGCTCCAAATCTCTATTTTTGTTGTTGTTGTTGTTTTGGTTTTAACAGAGTTGAGTTCAAGCTCTCTCCCTTATTGTAATAACCTTGAATAAAGTTATCATTGCCTGTTTAACTCCATCCAGAACAACTTTTCTTTGATGTATAAACTAGCTTCTTTTTAAAAAACTATTCTCTTTTCAAATGAATGATAATATGAATAGAGCACCTATTATACATACAGTTTTCATGTATATTATTTAATCCAAATGAATTACAACAGATCATGTTAGAGATTAAAATAACTAACACTCACATTTAGAGATTTGGCAATTCAGAGCTGGAAGATAGGACTGGAATAGAAAAGGTACTTTCTGGATAGGTTTATATCAACTATTTAAGCTAGGTTGGTTCTTCCATCCTGTAGAGCTAGAGGGTGAAAGCTAAAGACCAGGATAGGGACAGTTCCGCCATGGCTAGAAGGTAGCTTTCTCCTAGGTGTTTGGAAGCAGGCACACAACGTGAAAGACTGGCACTATAAAATATAAACATATCTAGTATGGCCTGGGATTCCAAGGCAAAAAATATTCAAAACTGATGGTGAATAATTTTAAAGGCTTAAAACCAGAGTTTTTGGAAAACTCAGCAGTGGCCACAGGACTGGAAATGGTCTGTTTTCTTTCCAATCCCAAAGAAAGGCAATGCCAAAGAATGTTCAAAATACCGCACACTAGTAAAGTAGCAACCCACTCCAGTACTCTTGCCTGGAAAATCCCATCGGTGGAGGAGCCTGGTAGGCTGCAGTCCATGGGGTCGTGAAAATTCGGACACGACTGAGCGACTTCACTTTCACTTTTCACTTTCATGCATTGGAGAAGGAAATGGCAACCCACTCTGGTGTTCTTGCCTGGAGAATCCCAGGGACAGCAGAGCCTGGTGGGCTGCCGTCTATGGGGATGCACAGGGTCAGACACAACTGAAGTGACTTAGCAGCAGCAGCAGCAGCAGCAGCAAAGTAGTGCTCAAAATTCTCCAAGCCAGGCTTCGAGAGTACGTGAACAGTGAAATGCCAAATGTTCAAGCTGGATTTAGAAAAGGCAGAGGAACCAGAGATCATATTACCAACATCCATTGGACCATTGCAAAAGCAAGAGTTCCAGAAAAAACATTTACTTCTGCTTTATTGACCATGCCAAAGCCTTTGACTACATCAATCACAACAAACTGTGGAAAATTCTTAAAGAGATGGGAATAGCATTCCCATCACTTACCTGCCTCCTGAGAAATCTGTATGCAAGTCAAGAGCAACAGTTTGAACCAAATATGGAACAAAAGACTGGTTCCAAATAGGGAAAGAAGTACATTAACTTTGCATATTGTCACCAAGCCTATTTAACATCATGCAAAATGTACATCATGCAAAATGCTGGGCTGGATGAAGCACAAGCTGGAATCAAGATTGCCAGGAGAAATACCAATAACCTCAGATATGCAGATAATACCAGCGTTATGGCAGAATGGGAAGAAGAACTAAAGAGCCTCTTGATGAAAGTGAAAGAGGAGAGTGAAAAGATGGCTTAAAACTCAACATTTAGAAAACTAAAATCATGGCATCTGATCCCATCACTTCATGGCAAATAGATGGGGATCAACAGAAACAGTGAGAGCCTTTATTTTGGGGGGCTCCAAAATCAATGCAGATGGTGACAGCAGCCATGAAATCAAAAGATGCTTGCTCTCTGAAAGAAAAGTTATGACCAATCTAGACAGCATATTAAAAAGCAGAGACATTACTTTGCCAACTAAGGCTAATCTAGTCAAAGTTATGGTTTTATCAGTAGTCATGTACACATGAGAGAGTTGGACTATAAAGAAAGCTGAGTGCCAAAAAATTGATGCTTTTGAATTGTGATGTTGGAGAAGACTCTTGAGAGTCACTTGGACTGCAAGGAGATCCAACCAGTCCATCCTAAAGGAAATCAGTCCTGAATATTCATTGGAAAGACTAATGCTGAAGCTGAAACTCCAATACTTTGGCCACCTGATGTAAAGAACTGACTCACTGGAAAAGACCCTGATGCTGGGAAAGATGGAGGGCAGGAGAAAAAGGGGGAGACAGAGGATGAGATGATTAGATAGCATTATTAAATCAATGGCCATGAATCTCAGCAAACTCTTAGAGAGAGTGCAGACCATGGGAGTCTGGAGTGCTGCAGTCCCCAGGGTTGCAAGAGCCAAACACAATTCAGTGACTGAAAGAAACAACAAAATTGAAATTAATCACATTCAGGAAAGACTGGGAACTAGCACTGAGAATACAGAGAAAAAGTGAAAACAGTAAAGAAATTACAGAGAAGACGAAAAATACAGAATTCAGATAAATGTGGCTTATAGAGATAGTGTCCATGAAGAAAAAATATCTAATAAATAAAATTTTACAGGCTTTAAAATCACAATACATAATAACTTCATGAAATTTAAAGAACTGAATGTAATTGAAATGGCCCTTATTTTACTCAGAAATTTAATAAAAATGCATCATCAATATATTTATTGGTTAAATTGTTGTACCTTAAATAAAAGGATAATCTTTCAGGTAAGTGGAGAGAGAAAGAAAATTATTTAGAATAGAGAAGGTGATCCAGTTCCCTTCAGAATTCTCAGTTAAATGCAATGCCAGACTGCAAGAGAACAAAATAAACATTCTGAGGGAAGGAAGCATGAGATTATACCACAACCAGACAAGTTATTGTTCAAATAAAAGACAAAGGCAATTAAGTCCTTCCTGGAAAAAACTACCTGAGCGTGAAAATCAATAAAACAGATCAATAAAAATTAGGTTACATAATGAGTTTTAATGTTAGATATTATAAAAATATATTAAAATAATGTTGATAACAAAACCCATGGATGTGGGTGAAAATAGTATGAATATTAATAAATATTTTCATAACTTTTAATCAAGCAGAATATTTTAGGATTAATAACTGCTGTTACAAAAAGAAAATTACCCAAATTCTAGCAATCTCTGCACTTCCCATTAACTTATTTTCTCCAGCTAAATTAAATACTTCTTTATTTCACCATTTCTAGTGTAATTTCATTCTTAAAGAGTTATTTCTATCTACTTAAATGTATCCTATGGAACTAACACCCAATCTTCACTCACAAGAAGAAAATAACTCTGTATAATAAAGGAGAATAATGAAAAGGTACAAAACTGAGCTGCTGTGGGACAATTAGGAAAGCGGAGGAATCTAGAAGTAGGAATAGAGAAAAGAGCTATATCTCCAGAAATTGTGTGAATGAAATGTCATGTGCTATGTGTTCCTCTCCCCATTTTCTGTATTACTTGAAATTATTACTATTCAATAAACAATTGATCAAATCCAGAAGTTTAAAAAAGCAAAAATTTATTTCTCGCTCCTGAATCTACAGTTGTTGATTGTTGCTGTGTTGAGCCTGACTGGGTTCCCAGGCTTCACTAGGCTTGCATTCATATATATAACAGGTCTGTCTCATTCTGGAGATACAGATTAAAGAACACATGCCACCTTGTCAGGATGACAAGTGGCCTCTGCTCAGAACTGGCATGCTTTCATGTCCCATTAAAGTGGAGGCAGGTAATCCGACCAAGCCATGTTAGTGGGGTATGAAAGTAAAATAAGAAAATCCAGTGGGGTAGGGGAAGGAAGAAGTGAATATTTGCTCAGTCAAACAAATTTACTTTAATTTAATTAAATTTAATTTACCCAACCACACAAAGCTTGAGTAAAATTAAAAACATCATGCTATACTAAATCAACAGAGTATGCTGAGTTTTGCAATTGTATCTGTTTAGAACTGAAAGCACAAAGGGAATAAGAACAAAAAAACCTGAATTATACCTTTATTTCTCCCACATAAAGCAAAATAAAATGAGTTACATTTTGTTAATATCTGTTTATTAGATTCTGTTCTAAATAATTTAAATTTATCTCATTTATTGTTACAGGACAAATATCCTAATTTTTAGCTAGAAATACAAACTTTAAAAGCTTCAGAGTCTTTCTCACATTCCTGTAGTTCATGTGTTAAGGTTTAAATTCAGTAAGAATACAGCACTGAGGACATATGAAAAACTAGGTCTTCTAAATGTATATGTCTCAGTTCAGTTCAGTTCAGTCACTCAGTTGTGTCCGACTCTTTGTGACTTCATGAACCACAGAATGCCAGGCCTCCCTGTCCATCACCAACTCCCAGAGTCCACCCAAACCCATGACCATAGAGTCAGGGATGCCATCCAACCATCTCATCCTCTGTTGTCCCCTTCTCCTCCTGCCCCCATCAGGGTCTTTTCAAATAAGTCAGCTCTTCGCATCAGGTGGCCAAAGTATTAGAGTTTCAGCTTCAACATCAGTCCTTCCAATGAACAGCCAGGACTGGTCTCCTTTAGGATGGACTGGTTGGATCTCCTTGCAGTCCAAGGGACTCTTGAATATTCTCCAACACCACAGTTCAAAAGCATCAATTCTTTGGCACTCAGCTTTCTTTATAGTCCAAGTCTCACTGGAAAAACCATAGCCTTGACTAGATGGACCCTTGTTGGCAAAGTAATGTCTCTGCTTTTGAATATGCTCTCTAGGTTGCTCATAATTTTTCTTCCAAGGAGTAAGTGTCTTTTAATTTCATGGCCGCAGTCACCATCTGCAGTGATTTTGGAGCCCAAAAAAATAAAGTCTGACACTGTTTCCACTGTTTCCCCATCTATTTCCCATGAAGTGATGGGACCGGATGCCATGATCTTCATTTTCTGAATGTTGAGCTTTAAGCCAACTTTTTCACTCTCCACTTTCACTTTCATCAAGAGGCTTTTTAGTTCCTCTTCACTTTCTGCCATAAGGGTGGTGTCATCTGCATATCTGAGGTTATTGATATTTATCCCAGCAACCTTGATTCCAGCTTGTGCTTCTCACAGCCCAGCATTTCTCATGATGTAGTCTGCATATAAGTTAAATAAGCAGGGTGACAATATACAGCCTTGCTGTACTCCGTTTCCTATTTGGAAACAGTCTGTTCCTCCATGACAGTTCTAACTGTTGGTTCCTGACCTGCACACAGGTTTTTCAAGAGGCAGGCCAGGTGGTCTGGTATTCCCATCTCCTCTGAATTTTCCACAGCTTATTGTGATCCACACAGTCAAAGGCTTTTTGGCATAGTCAATAAAGCAGAAATAAGATGCTTTTCTGGAACTCTCTTGCTTTTTCAATGATCCAGCATATACATATATATCGATTTTCAAACTGTAGGTCACTCTTATAAATTCCAAACTGACTTAGATATCTAAACGCATATTTGATACTAGCATTCGGTTTTCTATATGGACCTCACATTCCACACATCCAAACCGACCTCTGGCATTCTAAGACAAACCTGCTCCTTACATTGTCTTCTTGATCTCAGAAAAGTTTGGTCCATTCTTCCATTCAGTGAAAAGCATTTCTGTCTTTTAATTCTTTCACAGAGGAAACTAGAAATCCTTACTTTCAGTTCAGTTCAGTAGTTGTGCCCAAATCTTAGCAGACCCTATGGACTACAGCATGCCAGGCCTCCCTGTCCATCACCAACTCCCGGAGTTCAACAAAACGCATGTCCATTGACTCGGTGATTCCATCCAACCTTCTCATGTTCTGTCTTCCCCTTCTCCTCACGCCTTCAAGCTTTCCCAGTATCAGAGTCTTTTCCAATTAGTCAGTTCCTCACATAAGGTGGCCAAAGTATTGGAGTTTCAGCTTCAACATCAGTCCTTCCAATAAACACTCAGGACTGATCTCCTTTAGGATGAACTGGTTCAATCTCCTGGCAGTCCAAGGGACTCTCAAGAGTCTTCTCCAACTCCACAGTTCAAAAGCATCAATTCTTTGGTGCTCAGCTTTCTTTACAGTCCAATGCTCACATCCATACATGACTATTGGAAAAACCATAGCTTTGACTAGATGGACCTTTGCTGGCAAAGCAATGTCTCTGCTTTTTACTGTGCTGTCTAGGTTGGTCAAACTTTCCTTCCAAGGAGTAGGTGAGGTGAGGTGAAGTCACTCAGTCGTGTCCGACTCTTTGCAACCCCATGGACTGTAACCTACTAGGCTTCTCTGTCCATGGGATTCTCCAGGCAAGAATACTGGAGTGGATTGCCATTTCCTTCTCCAGGGGATCTTCCCGACCCAGGGATCGAACCCAGGTCTCCCGCATTGGAGGCAGACGCTTTAACCTCTGAGCCACCAGGGAAGTCCTCCAAGGAGTAAGCGTCTTTTAATTTCATGGCTGTAGTCACCATCTGCAGTGATTTTGGAGCCTCCCAAAAAATAAACTCTGCCACTTTTTCCACTGTTTCCCCATCTATTTGCCATGAAGTGATGGGACCGGATGCCATATTGTTAGTTTTCTGAATGTTGAACTTTTCATCAAGAGGCTCTTTAGTTGCTCTTTGCTTTCTGCCATAAGGGTGGTGTCATCTGCATATCTGAGGTTATTAATATTTTTCTTGGCAATCCTGATTCCAGCTTGTGCTTTATCCAGCTCAGCATTTCTCATGATGTACTCTGCACATAAGTTAAATAAGCAGGGTGACAATATACTTCCTTGAGGTACTCCTTTTCCTATTTGGATCCAGTCTGTTGTTTCATGTCCAGTTCTAATTGTTTCTTCCTGACCTGCATATAGGTTTCTCAAGAGGTAGGTCAGGTGGTCTGGTATGCCCATCTTGTTGAGAATTTTCTACAGTTTACTGTGATCCACACAGTCAAAGGCTTTGGCCTAGTCAATAAAGCAGAAATAGATGTTTTTTCTGGAACTCTATTGCTTTTTCCATGATCCAGCGGATGTTGGCAATTTGATCCCTGGTTCCTCTGCCTTTTCTAAAACTAGCTTGAGCATTTGGAAGTTCACGGTTCACATACTGCTGAAGCCTGGCGTGGAAAATTGTGAGCATTACTTTACCAGCATGTGAGATGAGTGCAATGTGCAGTAGTTTGAGCATTCTTTGGCACAGCCTTTCTTTGGGATTGGAATGAAAACTGACCTTTTCCAGTCCTGTGGCCACTGCTGAGTTTTCCAAATTTGCTGGCATATTGAGTGCAGCACTTTACAGAATCATCTTTTACAACTTGAAACAGCTCAGCTGGGATTCCATCACCTCCACTAGCTTTGTTCATAGTGATGCTTCCTAAGGCCCACTTGACTTCACATTCCAGGATGTTTAGCTCTAGGACAATGATCACACTGTAGTATTATCCGGGCCATGAATGTCTTTTTTGTACAGTTCTTCTATGTATTCTTGCCACCTCTTTAATAGCTTCTGCTTCTGTTAAGTCCATACAATTTTTGTCCTTTATTGAGCCCATTGTTGCACAAAATGTTCCCTTGGTATCTCTAATTTTCTTGAAGAGATCTCTAGTCTTTCCCATTCTTTTGTTTTCTGCTATTTCTTTGCACTGATCACTGAGTAAGGCTTTCTTATCTTTCCTTGCAATTCTTTGTAACTCTGCATTCAAATGGGTATATCTTTCCTTCTCTCCTTTGCTTTTCACTTCTCTTTTCACAGCTATTTGTAAGGCCTCCCCAGACAGCCATTTTGCTTTTTTGCATTTCTTTTTCTTTTGGATGGTCTTGACCCCTGCCTCCTGTACAATGTCACTAACCTCTGTCCACAGTTCATAAGGCACTCTATCAGATCTGGTCCCTTAAATCTATTTCTCAGTTCCACTGTAAATCCTTACTTTATTATTTACAGATATACCCAAAATGTGACCACTACTTTGAGTGTATTCTAGTCCAACATTATCTCTAATCCAAATCATTTTACTATAATATTTCACATTATATTAATATTTCACACTAATCTTCCTGCCTTTCCCCTTCACCTTAACCCTAGATATATGAAAAGGAATTTTTACACATGCTATTCCTTCTAGCTGAAATACAATTTAGAACATGGTGCTTAAGGGCTACAGGCTCACATTCAAATCCACCAAGATGAAGGGGTAAAGAATTTCCTCCTAAGTTCAAGAGCTGTCTCCTATTTTATTGCAATCTCTCTTTCTGCTTTCTACTATCTTATTTCAGGTTCTTATTCATTTATTTTTTCCTAAGTTACAACTATGTCCTTTTCAATTTTCTCCATGACTCCAATGTAATTATCCTTAAATATTTTCCATGTTATTTCTAGCATAAGCTTTGTAAAACAATAATCATTCTATTGCTTAAAACTATTCAGTGGATTTCCACTTCATACAAATTAAAGTCTAAAATACTTAGCACCTCAGAGTCTCAAAAGTAGAGACAATCAATGCTAGCTAAGATGAAGTATCATATTTGTTTTTGTATCAGATCAAACCTGGCAAATACAACTATAAAACATGGCCCGCACACATTACCTAAGTGACTATCTTCAGACACTGGAAAGCAATCAACTCAGATAACACTCGAGGAGCTAATATCACTGAAGGAATGCAATTGAGAATAGTCCCATATTAAACCCAGCAAAACAAAAGAGTATAATTTATGCATAAAGCAACAGTTTGACTAGGCAGAGGAGAAAGTAGCTGCACTTCAGGACTGCTAACTGTGATAAAATTTGAAGGGCAGCATCATGGAGAGGAGAAAACCCAGAAAAATGAATTCTCAAAATCTACATGGAATTTTCCCTTGATGTTTTGGCCAACTCTTAAGCTCACATACACAAAATGAGACATGAGAACAACACACATCAATGTGATGGGGCAAAACATTGGTGGGATAATAAAGAAAAAAAAAAGTATTTTTACACATGCTATTCCTTCTAGCTGAAATACAACTTAGAACACGGTGCTTAGGGGCTACAGGCTCACATTCAAATCCACCAAGATGAAGGGGTAAAGAATTGAAGCTATCATCAGGGCACTTAGAAGGATAAAGCTTAAGAGTGAGAGCTAACACCTTAAGAATAGGCATTAAAATAGGTCACCCTCTGCAAAACCCAATTTCAAAGATCAGCCACAGTAAGAATTTGTTGGTTACCTTTCTAAAGAAAAAGTAATTTTGTAGGAAGAAACTTGTGCTGTGCTTAGTCGCTCAGTCATGCCTGACTCTTTGTGACCCTATGGACTGTAGCCCATGAAGCTCCTTTCTTAGTGGCATTTCCCAGGCAAGAATACTATAGTGGGTTACCCTTTCCTTCTCCAGTGGGGTCTTCCCTATCCAGGAATTGAACCTGTATCTCCTGCATTGCCAGGTGGATTCTCTCACCACTGAGCCACCTGGGGAGCCCCACATTACTCTTTACCTAATACATATCCTCTACAATTTTTAATACACAATCTGTGGGACTCAATAAAAAAATTTACTACATGCCGCAGGGGGCTGGGGCAATGTACTGACAGGACCAAGCAATCCTTTCACTAGTAGAAACATATTTGCAAATGAATATTAAGTAGCTAGAAGAGGGCCAAAAGGGAATGCCTTTTTTTCTTCTCACCTGTACAATGTACTCCTCTCTTCCTAGTGGCTTTCCCTGGGAGCCATGGGGACACCTGTTGTCACACTGTCTGAAACCAAGGAGGAACTGGTGTTACTTCATGGACCCCGAATCCTAGCCTCCACTAATTTCCCAGAACACTGACTGAAAGTGGCCAAGAGTATGTAGGAGAGTAAGCGTCTGGGACCTCGACGTCTGCCTTTAAGTGGAATAAGAAGTGTATCAAAACAACAGCAAAAGTATAGAGTACCTGAAGAAGATTTCTGTAGAAAGAATCCTTTTCAGTCCTGTGTCCTGACTTGGGAGACACGCTCTTGTGAAAAGGCAGCTTTTCCACTGACCCTAGTCTTTCCCCTAAAGGGGAAATTGGCAAATCGGCTAACTCACCTGAAATTAATGGTGTAAATTAACCACAGCTGGCAAAGAGAGATTTCTGAAGTAAGAGTTGACAGAAAAACGAGGGGCGGGGTTGGTTGTGGTGGCACTACAGCGCAAACGCGCACGCATGCGCAGTGGTGCTCAGAGGCGTTGTCAGACTACTACTTTGCGGGGCAAAGTGCAATGCTGCGGGGATTCTCAAGCGATGAGGCCAGGTTATGAGACCTGGAGTTCCACAGAGGTGAGGAGGTGGTTCATAAAACAGGGAATGAGGTGTGGAACATCCGGACTCATTCAAGCGGCTTTGCAGGAAGATGGGAAAAGGTTGTGTTCTTTTGTTTAAGAAAGGTGAGTGACGCTCCCACTCCTCCTCTGGTCCCAGGCAAAGCCACGGGGTGCCGACCTGGGAGTAGCGATGCCCGGGCTTGCGAACACAGCACAGGAAGTCCACGGGGGTCCCGCGTGGGGAAAGTGGCAAAAATACTGTACAGCCTTGTAATCCATCGACTAATTAGTCCCTCTGACACTTTCATTGTTATATTTTCCTCTCTACTGAATGTCTCTTGCCGTTTACGCTCTACTTTAAAATATTTTAATTCCAATTCCTTCAACTTTTGTTAACTCACATCTGCTTTGTCTGAACTCAGAACTCACTGAACAAGTTCTGTGGAATGATTATAATCAGTTTGTCTCCTCACTGTTTTTTTTTGAGCACTTCTGTCAGCCTTTTGGCCCCAACTCTTCAGATGAACACCTTTGTCTTATCCAGTATTTATACCATTGGTTGTAGCAGTGGTGTAGTAGTCGCTAAGTTGTGTCCAACTCTTTGAGGACCCATGAACTGTAGCCCGCCAGGCTCCTTTTATCCATGGGTTTCCCCAGGCAAGAATACTGGAGTGGGTTGCCATTTCCTCTTCCAGAATGCCTTACCCATCCAGGGATCGAACCTTTGTCTCCCCGAACGAATCCCAGGCAGATTCGTTACCAGACTGAGCCATCAGGGAAGTTATTTGTATCTTTAAGTTACACAATAATTTAGACTTAAAAGTCTAAAAATGAACTTTTTCACTTCTATTTCGACCACCTCACGCCATTATACTCAGAATAGTTACAATTTAATACCCACTATGTATCTGGAATTGTAATAATTCTATGTATAGAAAAGTGAAGTCACTCAGTCCTGTTCAACTTTTTGCAACCCCATGGATGGTAGCCTACCACGCTCCTCCCTCCATGAGATTTTCCAAGGAAGAGTACTGGAGTGGGTTTGCATTTCTTTCTCCAGAGGATCTTCCTGACCCAGGGGTTGAATTTGGGTCCCCCCCATTGTAGGCAAAATATGAGATTTTAGAGTGTCAGTAATTGTAAGAAACTGATCATTTTAAGTCACATCTCAACATTAGAAATGCTAAAATTAAAATATCTACAAATAATTAGCATTAATACTATGTATCTGTAATCCTTAAAACAACTCTATAAAGTAGATATAATTATCTTTACTTTATTTAATTGAATCAACATCTGGCTGGAACAGGGTGCAGAGCCAGATCTTTGTGATAGCAAAAGAAACAAACCCCTGTCTGCATTTTGCTGCCTACAGCCAAAAATTGTATCAGCATCAGTGATTATATTAGGCCTGCCTGAATAATCCAGGATAACCTGCTTATCTCAGGTCAGCTGATTAACATTCTTTCATCTGCAACCTTAATTCTACCTTGTTACATAGCATGTTATATTCATAGGTTCTGAAGATTAGGATATCAGTATATTGGGGATCCATCTTTCTTCATTTTCTTAGTTCCTGTTCTTATTCCTGAGCTTGAAAAGTTAAGTGCAATTTTCAAAAAGTAATTATATTAGGCTAATAATGGCTCCAAAAAATATGTCCATGCCCAAATCTTTGGAAACTGAATGTTATGAGGAAAAGTGGTTTTGCAGGTATGTTTAAGTTAAGGATTTTGAGAAAAACAAGTTATCCTGAATTTTTACGTGATCCCTAAATGCTACCACAAACGTCCTTGTAAAAGAGGTAGAGGGAGATTATATACACAGAGGATCTATATGCAACCACAGAGGCAGATTAGAGTGATGTAGAGCAAGTCAAAAATTGCTGGCAACCACCAGAAGCTAGGATAGACATAGAGACTTCGGAGGGATTACACCCTGCCAACACTTTGATTTCAGCACAGTGAAGCTTAATGTGGACTTTTGATCTACGAAACTAATAAATCTGTGTCTTTTAAGCCACTAAATTTGAAGTTTATTGTTACAAAAGTCTTAGGAAGTAAGTACAATGATTCTCTTACTTTTCATTCAGATCCCTCAGTGATAAAGATAATTTGCTGGATGATTGAAAGAGACTAAGACTGTTGTCCACTGTACTAGTTCTCAACTAGCATTGTGAAGTACTTACTTAGCATCTTTAAAAAAAATACCCGAGGTCCATCCATATTGTCACAAATGGAAACGTTTCATTCTTTTTTTTTTTTTTATAACTAAGCAATATGCTAAGTGAAACTAGTCAGACAAATAAGAAAATACGAATAAGACAAATTCTCCATGATTTCACTTATATGTGTAATATAAAGAAAAAAACAAACAAGAAAACATACATAGCAAAATAGAAACAGAGTTATAGATGAGGAGAACAAGCAGATGTTTGCTCCAGGGATAGGGGTTGGGAGAGGAAACAGTAGGTGAAGAGATTAAGGTGTACAAATTTCCAGTGACAAAATTAATGAGTCATGGATATAAGATGTACAGTGTGGGGAAAGTAGTCAATAACTATGTAACTTACTTTGGTGACATAATAAGATTTATCTTATTGTGGTGATCATTTTGAAATATATAGAAATATCTAATTACGATATTTTATAACAGACACTAACATAGTGTTGTAGGTTAATTATACTTCAGAAACATTCATAGAAAAAGAGATCAGATTTGTCTTTAGCAAAACTGGGCTAGGGAAATTGGATGAAGATGGTCAAAAGGTGCAAGCTTCCATTTATAAGATAACTACTATGAATGTAATATTAATAATTAATGTAACAATAATTGTGAAGTACTTAGCATCTTTAAAAAAATAGCCCGAGGTCCATCCATATTGTCACAAATGGAAAAGTTTGATTCTTTTTTTTATAACTAAGCAATATGCTAAGTGAAACTAGTCAGACAAATAAGAAAATGTGATATTAATAATTAATGCTGTATGAAGTGTATGAAAGTGGTTGAAAGTGAAAGTGTTAGTCGCTCAGTCATCTCTGACTTTTGACCACCCCATGGACTGTAGCCCACCAGATTCCTCTGCCTGTGGAATTCTCCAGGCAAGAGTACTGGAGTGGATTGCTGTTTTCTTCTGCAGGAGATCTTCTCGACCCAGGGATTGAACCTGTGTCTCCTACATTGCAGGCAGATTCTTTACCATCTGAGCCACCAGGGAAGCCCATGAAAGTGGTTAAGAGAATAAATTCTAAGATTTCTCATCAGAAGGAAAAATATTTTTATTCCTTTAACTTTGTAACTATATAAGATGATAGGTATTCAATAAAATTATTGTGATAATCATTTTGTGATGTAAGCAAATTATGCTGTACATGCAGAACTTACACATACTTATGCTATATGTTAAATATATCTCAATACAACTGGAAGGAAAAAACAATAGTCCAAAGCAGATTATATCCAGAAATTTTTCGTAAGTCCTATATGTCTGTAAAGTCCTAGGCATGAATATTTAAATATACTACTTCTCATGCCTAGAGAAGGAAATGGCAACCTGTTCCAGTATTCTTGCCTGGGAAATCCCATGGACAGAGGAGCCTGGAGGAGTCGGACACAACTTAGTAGCTAAGCCACCACCACTTTCCTATTCAGTTGAACAGCCTCAGTATGGTTACTTGACTGCAAAGACTTTAAATTAGCATCCTTAGCTATATATGCTTAAAATTTTCAGAACTCCAAGGAGCACAATGGTTCCTATTTAGCTTTTTATTGACTTTATTGTTTAAGCTAATCTGAAATGGTGAACATGTGAGCATGTACAGTATCTTATGTGTATTCAATTCAGTTCAGTCTCTCAGTCATGTCCGACTCTTTGTGACCCCATGCACTGCAACACACCAGGCCTCCCTGTCCATCACCAACTCCTGGAGTCCACCCAAACCCATGTCCATTGAGTTGGTGATGCCATCCAACCATCTCATCCTCTGTCGTCCCCTTCTCCTCCTGCCCCTAATCATTCCCAGCATCAGGGTCTTTTCAGATGAGTCAGTTTTTTGTATCAGGTGGCCAAAGTATTGGAGTTTCAGCTTCAACATCAGTCCCTCCAATGAACACCCAGGACTGATCTCCTTTAGAATGGACTGGTTGGATCTCCTTGCAGTCCAAGGGTCTCTCAAGAGTCTTCTCCAACACTACTGCCTATTAATGTTCTATTATATCAATACATGGGGTGAGCAAGTATCCCCTTGGTAAATATATCAAATAGCAACTTAAATAATTAAATTTCTTGAGGATTGTTATCTCTTATTTTATAACTTCCTGGACCTCTGGATAATATAGAGTCATTTATCGCCTTTTCCATGGCAAGCAGCCTAGTTGGAAAGATCCTCTTCTACCTCAATAAACACTCACCCTGGGAAGTAATTCTCCCTTCCTCCACGTAGAAGGACCAGGTATTCAGCCTGAGTTAACCTTCCAGCAAAAGCCCTGGTGAACACCAGTTATACCTGCTGCTGATGCTAAGTGACTTCAGTCGTGTCCGACTCTGTATGACCCCATAGATGGCAGCCCACCAGGCTCTCCCATCCCTGAGATTCTCCAGGCAGGAACACTGGAGTGTTTTGCCATTTCCTTCTCCAATGCATGAAAGTGAAAAGTGAAAGTGAAATCACTCAAGTAGACCAAAAATATCACTGCAGAGACTGAAGATTTAATTGCCACCAGGACCACAGCACACAAAATTAGGGTAAGTTGTATGCTAAATCAAAAAAGAGTGACTGCAAAATATACAAGATTTAAATAGAAGCAGAGTCTCTAATATAGTAGCTAAAATGTGCAGGATACAACAGAAAATCATTGTCACACCAGAACCAGAAAAAAGCAAAACTTGAATCAGAAGAGATGCAGTAGAAATTTAAACCAGGCAGGCTAGTTTTGCATGTTTGTACCTACATGCTTTTCCTCAAGGACCACAAATGAGCAAGGAATTTGCTATAGAAGATATATCACTCCATTCAGTACTAACCCAAGAGCAAAAATATGAAGAATTGATGATTGTAGAAGGCAGCTCAGAGCATAGAAAAAATTTCAAACTAACCACAAAAGAGTTGAAGTACAAGGTTGATCAGAATTTCTGAAATTTAAATGTATTTCTCCATTAAGGAACAGTCAATGCAAGTCAAGTAAGAGAAATGAACAAACTTAAAGGTTGCAACTTGAATTTAGCAAATGATGTGACAGGAAAAGGGCACTTTTGACATGTCTGTCTCTATAGTATTTGTTTGAATAAAGAGAGCTCTGTCTTGAAAATGCTATCTCATCTATTTTAAGTTTTATTCTGGTTATACATTTTTCAGGCATCTTTCAGAGACTTTTAAAATGGCAGTAAACTGAAGTGAGAAACATAAACTCAACATAAAATCAAGGCTGAATGTGGAAATTAAAAAAATAATTGACCAACCCAGAAGCAGTTGTAACTGAAATGGAAAGAAAAAATGATAAATTTGATCTGCAAATGAGAGAGCACATAAACAAAAAGTACCATAAGTTTGAGGCTTGATACTATTGGTATCCCCCTGTCTAATGATCCAGAAAACCTTCTGATATGTGGCTTACCTTCTCCAATAATCATTTGCACTCCCAATCATTGTTTCTATCCTAAGTAACACATCTCAATTATTTGCATTTGTCATTAATTAACTCAGACTCTACCCTCCTCCGTGTTTCAGTTCAGTTCAGTCCCTCAGTTGTGTCCGACTCTTTGCAACCCCATGAATTGCAGCACGCCAGGCCTCCCTGTCCATCACCAACTCCTCGGAGTTCACTCAGACTCACGTCCATCGAGTCAGTGATGCCATCCAGCCATCTCGTCCTCTGTTGTCCCCTTCTCTTCCTACCCCCAATCCCCCCCAGAGTCTTTTCCAATGAGTCAACTCTTCTCATGAGGTGGCCAAAGTACTGGAGTTTCAGCTTTAGCATCATTCCTGACAAAGAAGTCCCAGGGCTGATCTTCAGAATGGACTGGTTGGATCTCCTTGCAGTCCAAGGGACTCTCAGGAGTCTTCTCCAACACCACAGTTCAAAAGCATCAATTCTCCAGCACTCAGCTTTCTTCACAGCCCAACTCTCACATCCATACATGACCACTGGAAAAACCATAGGCTTGACTAGACAGACCTTTGTTGGCAAAGTAATGTCTCTGCTTTTCAATATGCTATCTAGGTTGGTCATAACTTTTCTTCCAAGGAGTAAGCATCTTTTAATTTCATGGCTGCAGTCACCATCTGCAGTGATTTTGGAGCCCCCAAAAATAAAGTCTGACACTGTTTCCACTGTTTCCCCATCTGTTTCCTATGAAATGATGGGACTAGATGCCATGATCTTTGTTTTCTGAATGTTAAGCTTTAAGCCAACTTTTTCACTCTCCACTTTCACTTTGATCAAGAGGCTTTTTAAAGTCCTAAATAGTCCTCCATGTTTAGGACTGTCATATTCAGCCAGAGGACTGCAGAAATATGAGCCTGACCAATGCTTACCATGTCATTCATTCCCAGTCTAATGGATTAATGATATGAATACATAATATGAATCTTTTCTTGACCCACCAATTCACATTTTCCCAATTTTACCCTGTATAAATATTTATTGTTCCATTTTAAAGCACCATCTTATGTGATTGATTCTGTTTCTCCCTTTGAAAGTATAATCATTTTGATGGGAGGGATCATACTTTATTTATCTGTGTGAACCAGCATCTAACAGTTTCTGAGTAGATAAATGATTGAATTAATGAATAAATGAATGAAGCTAAGTAGACCAAAACACGTCAAAGGTAGGAAATTGATATAAAAGTGAACATAGTAGTTATACAACCTTAATAAACCACCTGTATGATTAATTGTAATTAACGAGGGTCAAATGATAAGAAAATAATCAATATTAGGTATTACTTGTCTATGTTGACCACGAGAAAAGTGTATTTTTTTCTGTTTGCCATATCTATTCTGAAGATTTCTTTTCAAAATTATCACCAGAGGAAAACAACAGAATGGGAAAGACTAGAGATCTCTTCAAGAAAATTAGAGATACCAAGGGAACATTTCATACAAAGATGGGCTCAATAAAGGACAGAAATGGTATGGACCTAACAGAAGCAAAAGATATTAAGAAAAGGTGGCAAGACTACACGCAAGAACTATACAAAAAAGATCTTCATGACCCAGATAATCATGATGATGTGATCACTCATCTAGAGCCAGACATCTTGGAATGTGAAGTTAAGTGGGCCTTAGAAAGCATCACTACGAACAAAGCTAGTGGAGGTGATGGAATTCCAGTTGAGCTGTTTCAAATCCTGAAAGATGATGCTGTGAAAGTGCTGCACTCAATCTGCCAGCAAATTTGGAAAACTCAGCAGTGACCACAGGACTGGAAAAGGTCAGTTTTCATTCCAGTTCCAAAGAAAGGCAATGCAAAAGAATGCTCCAACTACCACACAATTGCACTCATCTCACATGCTAGTAAAGTAATGCTCAAAATTCTCCAAGCCAGGCTTCAGCAATACGTGAACCGTGAACTCCCTGATGTTCAAGCTGGCTTTAGAAAAGGCAGAGGAACCAGAGATCAAATTGCCAACATCCGCTGGATCATGGAAAAAGCAAGAGAGTTCCAGAAAAACATCTACTTCTGCTTTATCGACTATGCCAAAGCCTTTGACTGTGTGGATCACAATAAACTGTGGAAAATTCTGAAAGAGATGGGAATACCAGACCACCTAACCTGCCTCTTGAGAAATCTGTATGCAGGTCAGGAAGCAACAGTTAGGACTGGACATGGAACAACAGACTGGTTCCAAATAGGAAAAGGAGTGCGTCAAGGCTGTATATTGTCACCCTGCTTATTTAACTTNACCAGACCACCTAGCCTGCCTCATGAGAAATCTGTATGCAGGTCAGGAAGCAGCAGTTAGAACTGGACATGGAACAACAGACTGGTTCCAAATAGGAAAAGGAGTACGTCAAGGCTGTATATTGTCACCCTGCTTATTTAACTTATACACGGAGTATATCATGTGAAATGCTGGCCTGGATGAAGCACAAGCTGGAATCAAGATTTCAGGGAGAAATATCAATAACCTCAGATATGCAGATGACCCCACGCTTATGGCAGAAAGTGAAGAACTAAAAAGCCTCCTGAAGAAAGTGAAAGAGGAGAGTGAAAAAGTTGGCTTAAAACTCAACATTCAGAAAACTAAGATCATGGCATCTGGTCCCATCACTTCATGGCAAATAGATGGGGAAACAATGGAAATATTGACAGACTTTATTTATTTGGGCTCCAAAATCACTGTAGATGGTGACTGCAGCCATGAAGTCAAAAGACACTTGCTCCTTGGAATAAAAGTTATGACCAAACTAGACAGCATGTTAAAAAGCAGAGACATTACTTTGCCAATAAAGGTCTGTCTAGTCAAAGCTATGATTTTTCCAGTAGTCATGTATGGATGTGAGAGTTGGACCATAAAGGATGCTAAGTGCCAAAGAACTGATGCTTTTGAACTGTGGTGTAGGAGAAGACTCTTGAGAGTCCCTTGAACTGCATGGAAATCAAACCAGTCCATCCTAAAGAAAAGCAGTCCTGAATATTCATTGGAAGGACTGATGTTGAAGCTGAAACTCCTATACTTTGGCCACCTGATGCAAAGAACTGACTCATTGGAAAAGACTCTGATGCTGGGAAAGATTGAAGGCAGGAGGAGAAGGGGATGACAGAGGATGAGATGATTCGATGGCATCACTGACTCGATGGACATGAGTTTGAGTAAACCCTGGGAGTTGGTGATGGACAGAGAAGCCTGGTGTGCTGCAGTCCATGGGTTTGTAAAGAGTTAGACACCTCTGAGTGACTGAAGTGAACTGAACTGCAGGGAGTTAAGACAGAGCAGAGTGAGTGTATGGTTTGTAGAATGAAACAAGATGATAAGGGTAGGCTTCACTGAGGTGATATTTGAGCCAAGATTTGGAAGACATTGTATAGTCCTTGGGATTGCAAAGAGTCAGACACGACTGAGTGACTTTCACTTTCACTTTTTTTTGAAAGAGATGGGAGAATAAGTCACATGGCCCTCTGGTGAGTAACATTTTAGGTAAAGGGATTGTTCACTACAATGGTCTTATTATGATGATATGTCTGATATCTTCAGGAAGATGTAAGGAGAGCACTGTAGCTGAGATAGAATAAGCAGTATGGTCAGAGGTATCAGCAGGACATTATAGGGATTAGATGCTAGGTCAGAGATTGGCAAACTTCTCTAATGGGTTGGATAAGAAATATTTTAAGCTTTTGGGTCATAGAGTCTCAGCAGAAAATACTCAGCTCTACTGTTATAACTTGAAAGCAGCCATAGACAATATGTAATGAATGGACATGGTTGTTTTTGTACTCCAGTAACTTTACAAAAATAGATGATGAGTGGATTTAACTTGCAGACTATGGTTTGCTGACTCTGTGGTAGGTCTGGTAGGTTTTTGAATTGAAGAGCAGCAGATGCTAACTTAGTCAATTAAAATGATTGTTCTGGCTGTATTTTTAAAGAGTAGATTACCTGGTGACTCAAATGGTTAATAATCTCCTGCAATCCAGGAGATCCAGGTTTGATGCCTGGATCAAGAAGATGCCCTGGAGAAGCAGATGGCCACTCCCTCCAGTATTCTTGCCTGGAGAATCCCATGGACAGGGGAACCTGGCTGGCTATCGTCCCTGGGATCACAAAGTGTTTCATGTGACTAAATGACTAACACATACACTCAGAGATTGTAAACAGTGCCAGGTGTAAAGAAAGGAAATATTTTTTAAGAGTATATTTTTATTTTTTTAATTTGATTTTTCTTATATTTTTAAATAACAAAAACATTTTGTATTGGGATATAGCAGATTAACAATGTTGTGATAGTTTCAGGTGAACAGTGAGGGACTCAGCCATACATATACATGTATCCAGTCTCCCGCAAACCCTCCTCCCATCCAGGCTGGCATATAACATTCAGCAGAGTTTCATGTGCTATACAATAGGTTTTTGTTGTCCATTTTAACTATAGCAGTGCATACATGACCTTCCCAAAGTCCATAACTATCCCTTCTCCTGGGGAACCATGAGTTCATTTTCTGTGAGTCTCTTTTGTTTTGTAGTAAGTTCATTTGTATCATTTCATAAGGGATGTCATATATTTCAAGGAGATCTTCTCTTGAAATAATCGAGCAAGAGATGATGGTGGCTTGGGTCACCTTGACAGGTGATCTCTACCTCAGCTTGACATCACAGCTGAGGTAGAGAAAAGGGGTCCATTTCTCTGCTTTTGAAAGTAGAAGTAACTGGATTTGCTCATTAACTGAATGTGGATGTGAGAAGAGTGAAGAATAACTGTAAAGTTTACAGCCTGAGCATTATTTAAGGAGAGAAATATCCTTTGTAGTTGCATATTATTTTTTAAAATGTATGTCATGTTTCATAAACTTTATGTCTGGTATATTTTTTAAAAGAGAGAACATGTTCCATCCAAGATCTAGTGTTTTATTCAGCAGCTTGACTAACCAGATTTTACCTTCTTATCCTGTTTCATGAACAGAAAATTCTATTTTCCCTTCCTCCCATTGTATTTTTTCTCCCAAGCATATTAGCTGCCAGAAATAATGCAAACTGACTAGCCTGACTTGGGAGAAGAAGGAAAATATCTAGAATAATTGGAAACTTAAGATTCAAGATTCTCATGAGCATTGCAGTTTTTCCCCTTTTCTCCTGAAACCAGTCCCCTGCAAGGGAACATCAACAGCACTATGGGACAGAAACAAAGGGAAAGAAAGCCGAATGAAGGGTAGGCATGGAAAGAGGAGGAGAATGAAAGAAGAAATGAAGGAAAACCTAGAGGACTGCCGACTCTGTTTAGATAACACCAAAGCAATATCTGTAACTGATGAATAATTTTCATTAGATAAATTCAGTTTCTCCCAGTGTTTACTAAAAGGAAAAGAGAGAAGCTTAGGAAATGGAAGAAAAACAAAATCCATCCCTGGGACCGCATGCTGAAGTTGCTGTAGTGTGTTCAATAGCACTTTTGACAATGGTGGCGAATCCATTTGCAGTGAAACAATGTCATCAGTTCAGTTCAGTTCAGTCGCTCAGTCGTGTCCGACTCTTTGTGACCCCATGAATCGCAGCACGCCAGGCCTCCCTATCCATCACCATCTCCCGGAGTTCACTCAGACTCACGTCCATCGAGTCAGTGATG
>SJYT01076405.1:35955-139478 GCA_006410635.1 Cephalophus harveyi
CTCAGCCTTCTTCACAGTCCAACTCTCACATCCATACATGACCACAGGAAAAACCATAGCCTTGACTAGATGGACCTTAGTCGGCAAAGTAATGTCTCTGCTTTTGAATATACTATCTAGGTTGGTCATAACTTTTCTTCCAAGGAGTAAGCGTCTTTTAATTTCATGGCTGCAATCATCATCTGCAGTGATTTTGGAGCCCCCAAAAATAAAGTCTGACACTGTTTCCACATCTATTTCCCATAGTGATGGGACCAGATGCCATGATCTTCGTTTTCTGAATGTTGAGTGAGAAAGGCAAAAAATGGGGTTTTCCAATATCATTCAAAAGAAGCAGAAGAGAACAATGTGCTTTATAGACATTTAAAATATTTGTACAGATCTCGGAATTGTAAGAAAAGGAAACCATGGTAGGAATGAAAAGGATTTTTGCTCCCATAGGACTTTGTAATTTAGAGAGAGAAGAAAAATAGATACAAAAACAAAGAAGTGAATGAAATGGGTGGGACTGTGGAACTGCCCTGGAAGTTGGCTCACATTGGAGCTTTGGTGCTCTGGTGTGTGCTGTTTCTAAATTCCAGCATTTCCTGAGACTCCTGAGGCTGAGGGCAGAGAGAATGTTTCTGAACTATTTCTGGTCTAGAGCCTCCGTCCATGATTCATCTAAGTCAACTCCATCCAATCTTAACATCTATAATGTTCTGAGAGTCTAAGCTTGCTCTGGGTTGAGATTCCAGGCCGAATTTAGGTCTGAAAGGAAATAAAGGTGTTGTTCCCTGACACATTTGAGACAAGGAGAGATTCCAAGGTAGAAGATTCAAACTAAAATTGAAAACACCAGGGAACCAGAGGAGAAAGCCTCCATGGAGATGCCAGTTAGAGTCCTAATCTGGGGTGCAGGGCGAGTACAGAGAGAGCCAAGGGTCCAGAACTGGGTTGCTGAGAGTGAGCTCAATTAGGTGGCATCAAAGGGAGGTGAGAGTGGGAGCCGAGAGACTGCTGAACATCTGCTAGCATTTGCAACTTGATTTTATGGATTTGTGTGGGTGTGTTAGCCTGGCTTAAAAGTATCAGGGGTGGAGCAGCCATTTGGCTCAGACTGGAACCACATGGACCTCCAGTGGTGGAGTTGAGAGATGAGGCTGAAAAGAATTCATGGGACTACTTTCTCCTTGAAACTGTACAGCAGAAGCAGGTGAAGATATTTTAAAACAGGAAAAGTGGGAAAAAATAATTGGGGGAGGGAGGTAAGGGAGATTTGTCAGATCTATAGGTATATGGGCCCTGAACATGGAAGTGGTTGTGTTCCAACTTCTCTACTCATTAGGTTCTGTGACTTTGTGCAAATAATATAACATTTTTGAGCCTAAATTTTTTCATCTGTAAGATTGAAATTTATAATGCCCAATTCACAGTTATTGACATAGTTACATATACTAACAGTATTACATATAATTATATATGAAATATGTATGAGTTTTATATACATGTATGGACCTGTATGGGCTTCCCAGGTGGTACAGTGCTAAACAATCTGCCTGCCAATGCAAAAGGGTTCAGTCCTGGGTTGGGAAGATCCCCTGGAAAAATAAATGGCTCCCCACTCCAGATTCTTGCCTGGGAAATCCCATGAACAGAGGAGCCTGGCAGGCTACAGTTTATGGGGTCTCATAGAGTCAGACTCAACTGAGCATGCTCACATTCATAGACTTGCATAGTGCTTGGTATAGAACAGGTGCTCAATAATTATTAATAGTCATTCCTTTCTTCCTTTTTTTATAACACAATAAATTATACATGGAGGGAAGAGAAGGTGTATAGGAACTCTCTGTACTTTCACTCAATTTTTCTGTAAATATAAAGCTCCTCTAAAAAACAAAGCCTATTTAATTTTTTTAATAAATAAGATAGAGCAGGTGAAGATAAAAAAGTAAAAGATATGGTCTCTGCTCTCTAGAATTTTACATTTTAGTTGAAAACAGACACACAGGGAAGAGCTACTTTAGAGGACAAGGCATACCTTTTTAAGTTAAACCAGAGTTTCTCCACAGCAGCCTTACTGACATTTGGACCAGGTCACTCTGTTGTCAGGACTGTCTGATGCACTGTAGAGGTGTATCAGCATTTTTCCAGGTTCTTCCCCATGTTCCTGTGAGGCAAAATTGCTCCTGGATGAGAATCACTTAGTTTTTTATGATGTCGTCTTCTTTCATCCCTACCTTCCGTTAATCCATCAGCAAGTTCTATATTATGTCACCCTTGTTTACCTTGGATCTTATTTTGTACCATGAAATATGCCCTGAAATAGACAGGCTCTCTACCACTAGAAAACCGTCATAGCAACTGAGGGTGAAATCACCCTACCTCATCTCCCTTCTTCTTTGCTATTTTCTTCGATTCATTTTCCTCACAGAATGTGTGGTCATTTAAAAACATATGTCCAAAGCATATCACCTTCTTGTTTAAACTCCTGTGCAGGGATTCTCAACAGGCTGCATAGTGGATTCACAATTGAGGCCTAAAAGCAAATACTGACACCTGTACCTCACTCCCAAAAGTGTTGATGTCATTGGGCATCAGGATGTTTCTCTGAGTTTTAATCTTGATGTTTTACACTGATCCATCTTTCAGTTCATTAATGCTCTGTTCACTTGTGTCTAACCTGCTATTAAATCTATGTTCTTAATTTTTAATTTCAGTTCTATAATTTCCATTTGATTCTTCTCTTTTGTATTTCTTGAACATGTTAATCATAGATATTAGAGATACTTTAAAATAACTGAATCACCTATAGGTCTGTTTTAATTTTTCTCCTTTTTTAATTCTGAAACTTTTTGTTGAGACTTAGCAGTTGATGGATCACATCAAAATTGAAGGGAAGGTACAGTGATTTTTTTATATGCTTTGCCACACCCAACATACACAGCCACTTCATTATCAATATCCCCCACCAAAATTGTATACTTATTACAGTTGATGAACCTGTATTGATACATTATAATCACCCCTTTCCCATAGTTTACATTACAGTTCACTTGTAGTATTGTGCATGTAATAGGTTTGAATAAATGTGGGCTACATATTATATGATTCTAACTATATGCTATTCTGGAAAAGGCAAAACTGTGGAGACAGTAAAGTGATCAGTGGTTGCCAGGGGTTTCAAGGGAGAGAGGGAGGAATGGATAGGCAGAACACAGATTTACAGGGCAGTGAAAATGTTCAGTATGTTTTTATTTTCTTTTGATTTTTAATAATTTGGTTGCTTTTTAAAAATTAAGCATCAGACATTCCTTACTAAAAAGCATAGTGTCTGGATGATGTCATCTTCCTCCAAAGAGGCTTAACGTATCTTCTGCCCAACATATTTAGTTCTAGATCAGAGTGATCCAGTCAAGGGCAGGTGTTAGACTTTTTTAGACTTTTTTAGGTGTTTACCTTTTTTTGAAGGTAAAGTCTGATTTACCTTCATATTCAGTTTAGCCCTCGCTCCTGGATACATCCCTTACTCTTAGGATAACCCTTCTATGTTTATGAAACCCCAAGATGTTTATTTAGGACTCAGCACCTTGGTGAGGAGCTCCAACCTCCATCTGCCCAGCACCATGTGGGGAATTTAGCCTCAATCTGTTACTTTTTGCCGAGTTTCTTGGAATCTTGCCCATAGGTACACAGTTTAGCAGTTATCCGATACTTTGGTGGGAAATTGCACAAGACTTTCAGGTTTGCTTTCCTGCAGTTCTCACCACTCTGGGATTTTGCCTTTCAAGGAAAAAAGCCAGTGTGACCATGAAGCCGTGTTTCCCTTCTTCCAGGAATTACAGTCCCTGAAGTCCTACCAGAGTTGGTTGCTCTCCGATGACTTCACATAGTTATTCTGTGTACTTTGTTTAGCTTTTAAAATTACTTTCAATGGAAAGATTACTCTAATTTAAGATACTGTATTCTGTCTGGTACCAGAAATCCTGGTATTGGAATTTTTTATAGCTTTCCAGGGGATTCTAAAGTATAGCCACACTGGAGACCCACTGCTGGTGATTTACCTTCAAATTCAGATTTAACAGTTTATAACAATTTGCTTTGGCCTCTAAATTCCACAAACCCAGGGACTTCTCTGCTTTATTCACCACTATCTCCATATCATCTAGAACAGTATATGGCACATAGTTGAACTGATTAATCAATAGTGTAAACATGAATATAAAAGCTATCATAAAAATGCTCCACTTTAAGGATAAATAAGATCATGGCATCTGGTCCCATCACTTCATGGGAAATAGATGGGGAAACAGTGGAAACAGTGTCAGATTTTATTTTGGGGGGCTCCAAAATCACTGCAGATGATGATTGCAGCCATGAAATTAAAAGACACTTACTCCTTAGAAGAAAAGTTGTGACCAACCTAGATAGCATATTCAAAAGCAGAGACATTACTTTGCCAACAAAGGTCAGTCTAGTCAAGGCTATGGTTTTTCCTGTGGTCATGTATGGATGTGAGAGTTGGACTGTGAAGAAAGCTGAGCGCCGAAGAATTGATGCTTTTGCACTGTGGTGTTGGAGAAGACTCTTGAGAGTCCCTTGGACTGCAAGGAGATCCAATCAGTCCATTCTAAAGGAGATCGGTCCTGGGTGATCTTTGGAAGAAATGATGCTAAAGCTGAAACTCCAATACTTTGGTCACCTCATGCGAGGAGTTGACTCATTGGAAAAGATTCTGATGCTGGGAGGGACTGGGGGCAGAAGGAGAAGGGGACAACAGAGGATGAGATGGCCGGATGGCATCATTGACTCGATGGATGCGAGTCTGAGTGAACTCCGAGAGTTGGTGATGGACAGGGAGGCCTGGCGTGCTGCGATTCCTGGAGTCTCAAAGAGTCGGACACACCTGAGAGACTGGACTGAACTGAACTGAAGGAATGCAGACAGTAAGTTTAGGGAAATGAAAAGAGGGCTGTATCCTATTAATAAAAAGCTTTCCAAATAAAAGATAAATTAATGTCTCATCTCTCTGTGTGAGTCTAATTGGGTTATTTATCTAACTGAACTCACTTTAAATGGAAACTGAGGTCAATGGAGTATGTAGGATGGCTTTGATGATGCCATAACATGTGTGGGTCGGTGTTAAATACTTCACTTCTTGGGGGAATGATCTCAGAGAGACCTTGCCAAGAAATGACTTTAGCTAATGTGAAGTAATAGAAAATACTGGTCCTGTCTCTGGTTCTGGGCACAGAGCTCCTGAAACCCTTGCCCTTTTCTAAGTGATAAGAACACTAGGAGCATTCTTTGTTCTAGTATTTGATCTTTGACTCCGGTTCCTGACACGGGGCTCCTGAAACCCTTGTAATTTTCTAGGTGATAGGAGTATCTTTTGTTCTGAGGGGGGTCTGGGCAGGCTCCTAGATGAGAGCTGGTCACCAGAAAGACCAGGCTGTGATTGGAAGCTTGGAATTTTCAGCTGTATCCCCCATTCTCTTGAGAGGGGAGAAAGCCTGAAAATGGAATTAATAATGGACTGTGCCCATGTGACAAAGCCTCCATAAAAATCCCAAAAGTATGGGTTTGAGAGCTTTCAGGGTGGCAAATACATCCCCAACTCCATGGAGGCAGAAGCTCCTATGCTCACAAATCTTCCAGACCTTTCCCTCTGTAGCTCTTCATCTGGCTGTCCATCTGTATTCTTTATTGTATTCCTTAACAAACTAAAACACCTAAATAAGTATTTCCCTGAGTTCTGTGAGCTGCTGTAGCAAATTAATCAGTCCCAAGGAGGGGATTATGGGAACTTGTGATTTGTAGCCAAACTGGAAAGACGTTGTGGGCAATCTGGAAACTTACTATTTGGGACTGGCATCTCAAGTGAAAAGGGCTTCCCTGGTGGCACAGAGGTTAAAGCGTCTGCCTGCAATGTGGGAGACCTGGGTTCGATCCCTGGGTCGGGAAGATCCCCTGGAGAAGGAAATGGCAACCCACTCCAATATTCTTGCTTGGAGAATCCCATGGACGGAGGAGTTTGGTGGGCTACAGCCCACAGGTTGCAAAGAGTCGGACACGACTGAGCGACTTCACTTTCACTTTCTCAAGTGAAAAGCAGTCTTGTGGAACGGAGCTCTTAATCTGTAGGGCTTTACAGTATCTCCATGTAGGTAGTGTTTGAATTAAGTTGTAGGGCACCCAGCTGGTGGCATGGAGAATAGTTGGTGTGAGAAAAACCAGAGGTGTCAGAAGCGAAGTGTTCTGGGCAAGTAAAAGAGAAAGACGCAGAAGTAGATTGGACCCTTTATAGCTAAGAAGAAGGAGAAAACTCCAAAGAACATGGTTGGCAGTTTAGAGTTAAAAAAGTTGCAGACTAGAGGAACCAGCTGGCCCAGCATTTGAATTTGCTTAAATGTGAATTCCAATCAAAGCCAGCTGAAATGGTCAAAACAAAGCAAAACAAAACAAAACTTGTTTGAAGAGATTTCGAGAAGAACAGGGCAGCACTGATGACTCTCTTAATGTGGGTCCCAGGACTTACAACATTGACCCAAGAAAACACAGCTTATTTTTCTCTGGGTATCTGAGGGCTGAAAGCTCCATATGCTTTACATCTCTTCTGGGGTTCTTGCTCCTTGTCAACTGGAGGGTTTTTCATATTGCTTCCAAATCTCAAGAGTGACTTGTAGCAGGTGAGGTCAGTGAAATGCCTTGATGGGACTTACTATTCCAGTTATGATTCTTTACATTTCTACAGTATAAATCTCTCCTCCTCCTTCTTCTTTGAAATTTCTAGTAGAGCCTGATGGGATCACTAAAAACACATGCAAAACAATCTTAAAAGCCAGAAGGGGGCTGCCCAGTCCTTTGTAGAGCTTGTTACTGACAAGGTTAAACATTATGAATAGGAATGAGTCAATTCATCTGGTAGATAGCCTAGAATGGATAGTTTTAGAATTTCAACTGTGATATATGGTGATTTAATAGAATAAGTAGAGGGATTGACTCATAGGGAACTGTGTTTTCCTGTGGTTCTTGGAAGGTGAGGAGGCTGAAGTAAGGAGAGGGATTATATCTGGTTGAATCTCAGGGATGACCCAACTCTGTATGACCCTTCTCCTTTCATGATGCTGACAAAGGCTTTCATCATGACTGTCATCTACATTGGGCCTCTGTCATTAAAATGAGAGCTATAGCATCTAGAAGCCACAGTACTTTTGGGCTACATTCATTGTCTGACTGAACCTGAGGACCCTTGTATTAGTTTCCTAGGGCTACCATAACAATATATCTTAAACTGGGTGGCTTAAGACAGAAATGTATACTCTCACAGTTCCTGGAGGCAAGGTTTTCAAAGTCAAGCTGTAGGAAAATTCATCTTCTCTCTGAAACCTCTAGGGAAATTCTTCCTTACTTCTTCCTTGCTTCTGGTCCTTGGCTGCCATCTTTTGCATTTTCAGGCTTGCAGCTACCTAATTCTGCTGTGTGTCTCCCTGTGTGTCTCTGTCTTCCTACCTTTTAATAAGGACACTGGTCATATTGGATTAAGAGTCCCCCTTAATCAAGTATAACCTCACTTGACTAATTGCACCTGCAATGACTCTGTTTCCAAAGAGAGTACATTCTGAGGTACTTCAAAGATGTGTTAGAACTTGAACACATCTTTTTTGGAGGGATGTAATTTAACCTGTAATTGCCCTCATGTAGGCAACATACTAATCATACCAAAGATGAGAAGAAAGACACTATCCCCTTCATGATGGAACCTACTTCTGTGTTAATATTCTTTTACTGGGATGGATATGTAGCTACAGGAAACATATGTCTTTTTCTCTGCAGGGCTCCCTCCCCCGTTTTTCCTCACAATTAACTCCTTTTTGCTTAATGATGTACAGAAGAGCTATACTATCCAACGATGATAGTGCAGAATTTTTCTTGACTGAAGGAATGCCTCTATTGATATTCTTAGGGAGTTATTGACCCAGACGTAATATTTGCTACTGCTTCCAAGGACAATTAACTCCTTTTTGCTTAATGATGTACAGAAGAGCTATACTATCCAACGATGATAGTGCAGAATTTTTCTTGACTGAAGGAATGCCTCTATTGATATTCTTAGGGAGTTATTGACCCAGACGTAATATTTGCTACTGCTTCCAAGGACTATGGCTTTGGGATGAAAATCTACTACCTGGAGTGAGCCCAACGATGGAAATGAGAAAGTATCTACCATCTTTTTATCTGCCTATCCAATTTGTTTGCCAAGGTCATGTCTCCTTGTGATAGAAACCGTTTACTCTTCACATACCAACCAGCTTACGATGGCTCTGAAGTTATTAGAAAGAGAGATGGGAGGAGAGAAACTGCCAAAAAAAATTGTTTTTAACCATCTGGAAGAGAGACCACAAAGGTCTTTCTTCACCGATTCAATGGACGTGAGTTTGAGCAAACTCCAGGAGATAGTGGACAGGGAAGTCTGGCGTGCTGCAGTCCGTGAGATCACAAACACATGATTTAACAACAACAAAGGTCTTTCTTAGGAAAGAGCGTTAATCCCCCAAACCCCCGCACATACCCTTGTCGTGGGTGAATATTTGAGATTTGAGCAGTTGAGAAACAAGCATTCAGTTTATATTACTGCTCTTAACCAGAATTTCCTCAAGGGTGACAACCAGCTGTGTGTGAAATTGTTAAGAAAAGCGAAGGAGGGTATTTCCATAACAGTAGCGCTGAATTTGCATATGCCTATTCAAATTATATTGGCTGTCTCTAAGGCAGATTTAGAAATCCTTTTATCCTGAAGCTTGGCAATACAGCCAACTGAAAAGAGTAGGGGTTCAGGAGTGAGAAAGCTCAAGTTTGAATGCAGGTGCCTCAGGTTGCCAACTTGTGCAATTCCTGAGTCTCGGTTTCCACATTTGTGAAGAAAGTCCAGTTTCTCAGGGTCCAGCACCTGTGCTGTGGAGCTGTTAGGAGGAGCGTGCTCTTGAATCCCATGGTTCTTAATTCAACTCTGCTAGTCATATTCCTTAATCTCATTAAACCTCTGTTCCTTAAAATAAAGAAGGATAACAGAATCTGTCTTGTTCGGGTAAGAGAAGGTGTTTTAAGCTCTCTGTAAGAAAGGATAAATCATCCTCTCATTGGTGTTTGTACACTGACCAAATGAATTTATTGAAATGATTTCAAACTGAGTGATAGCTTTGCTCTAAAAATGAACATAGATTATATTCATTTATGGAGTGTGAGGTGTACTCAATAGAGAGCTGTCTACCCCTAGGTTAAAAATGCTGCAGAATCCTTACCTTCCAGGGGGAGAATAGGTGTTTGTTTTCTCTCTCTTCTCTGCCTTTTGTTTCACTTTTCCTTGTCTAAAGATGTTGAACATGGGGCATGTCCTTAGTAGAGAGCTTAATGACATTTGAAATCTGTCAGGCTCTCCATCTTTGGGAGCATTTTCTGGAGTCTAACGAAATGCTGACCAGGAGATAAATGCTTTCTCAGACATGGATAGCTCTTCCACCGCCTCTCTTCTCTCCCCCACTCCTATCTCACCTGACACCTGACTAAGATTAATTTGGAAAGAGAACATTAGCTGGATAAAGGCAGATCTTGTCCTGAGGGGTCCAGAGGACTGTTCCAGAATCATCTCATCAGAAACATTTCCTGGTCCTTTCAGAGAATCCTTTGGGGTGTGGTGAAGTTTTCAAACCCCAGTATACCTTTGTGGGGTAGAGATGAACTGCTTCCGGTTACTGGATGGACACAGTCCCACCCTGAGTCATTCTAATAAGTTGTGCCCCAGAATCCTTTTGCCTCTGGGCTCTGCCTCCAGCCTGGCCTTTATGACATCCTAACCTGCCTCCCTTTGTACTGCCTGGTTTGTGCTTGCAGCCCTTGTGGTTAGAGGCACAAATGCCTTTTGTATAGAAAGCTGTAAAAAGGCAGCCTGGGTGTCACTTATCATTATTTTCGCAAGAAGGACTCTGGCGCCTGTAGAAGCTGTGGGTTTGACAGTTTCCCAGGATTTCTCACAATTGCTTTTTCTTTTTCTTCCACAGCTTAAAGTCACTCTGCTCCCCTTTCTTCCTCACTGTTACATCCATTAGGAACTGTGTTGTCACACTTACTTTCTCCATTTTTGATATTTGCTTAGGCTTAAATGTCAGACTTGCTTTGGCATGGAGCTGACCCAAATTAGAGAAAATGGTAGCAGAGTGGTCAGGAATGAAATCCCAAATTTTTGACACTCTGCTAATCTGCCAAGTTAAATTTCTATGGGAGCTGAGTGAGCAGGCTACCCACTTGTGAGTTTGGGAAGAAAGTTAATTTTCGTCTCTGGATCTTTGATCAGATTTCATTTGTCTGGTGTGTTCAATTTAACTTGTGCCTGCTGAGTACCTACTGTGTGCCAAGCACCATGCCAAGTGCTGGGGATATAAGCTGAGAGAGGCATCATTCCTCTCCCTATGCCTCGTTATGACAGTGCCCCTCAGTGAGTTGAGAGCATGCCACCTCACCCACAGGGAGTCACAGTCCCCACGGCATGCTCACACTGTTAGGATCCCGACATACCTAGCTTAGAATATGGCCCATTTCCAGTCTGCCACAATGCACTGCTAACCCTTCCAAGGTAGTAGCAAGACCTCCTGGGATTTCCTGCATGAAGGACTGTACATGTGGTGACGAGTCTCCCTGATACCTGTGTGGCACTTGAGAGTCTGTAACATATTATAATTGCCCCTATGACAATAGTGGTCAGGATCCATGCTATCTCCATTTTACTGATAACAGAATTGAGGCTCAGATAGGTCACATGGCTCTCCCAAGGTCAGGCAATGAGAAGCAAAGTGACAGATGTAATGCTAGAGCTCAGGACTAAGGCCCAAGCCTGATAATCTCCCTCTGCCCCATTTTCCTTGCTATGATTTATTCATACTCAATAATCTGATTCCCTGATGGCTCAGATGGTAAAGAATCTGCCTATAGTGCAGGATACCCAGGTTTGATCCCTGATTCGGGAAGATCCCATGGAGAAGGGAATGGCAACCCACTTTAGTATTCTTGCCTGGAGACTCCCATGGAGAGAGAAGCCTGGTGGGCTATGGGTCGCAGAGTCAGACACAACTGAGTGGTCAACACTTTTGCTTCAATAATCTAGTAATGATCATTTAAAACTAGTAATATTCTTGTATGTGTTTATGATGGATAGACAGGGAAAATGCTACTTCAATCAGTAATTTGCTACTGGTACACTGAAAATAACATCTCTACTTCAAACTCTCTTTTTAGAACAGGCAAGACATAAAATAAGAAGGACAAAAGTAAAAAAGAAAATGTGAAATGATATAACTTGATAGTTAAGAATTCGCTTCGGGTAGGTTGATGAATTTGCTAATCTTCTATTTCTTCATCTGTTGAGTAGGAATAACATTAGTACCGATTTCATGCATCAGTTCAGTTCAGTTGCTCAGTTATGTCCGACTCTTTGCGACCCCACGAACCGCAGCATGCCAGGCATAGTAAGCAACAAATTGTAGCTATAATGATTACTGTTATCTTTGTAATTACAATTATAC
Organism: Cephalophus harveyi; assembly: GCA_006410635.1. Classification (NCBI taxonomy): domain Eukaryota; kingdom Metazoa; phylum Chordata; class Mammalia; order Artiodactyla; family Bovidae; genus Cephalophus; species Cephalophus harveyi. The sequence continues at coordinate 47,511 of SJYT01076405.1, forward strand.
TAAACAAATAAAATCTTAAAACAACTCTGGCTACTTTGATAGGTCTTCTGAGTCTCCTTGGAGAACACTGAACTTCAGGTTGGAATTTCTCAACCAGAGCCTTTCCTTGGTTCTTTTTGTTTTGTAAATGCATTTGCCCTGAAAGGTACTGTTTTTGAGGAATTCAGGAAAGAAGAACAGAGTGGAGATGAGAAAAAAAAAAAAAAAAAGAAAGAAAGAAAATTAGCAGTAGCTTTACTCTATCATGCTAAATTCCTTTTATTTATTTTTTAAATTAATTTTTATTGGGGTATAGTTGCTTTGCAATGTTGTGTTTCTACCATACAGCAAATGGCTCAGAAGGTAAAGAAATCTGCCTGCAACGTGAGACACCTGGGTTCAGTCCCTGGGTTGGGAAAATCCCCAGGAGGAGGGCATGGCAACCCCTCTCCAGTATTCTTGCCTGGAGAATCCCATGGACAGAGGAGCCTGGCGAGCTACAGACCATGGGCTCACAAAGAGTTGGACACAACTGAGCGACTGAGCACATATATATATCTTCTCCCTTTTGGACTTCTTCCCCACACAGGTCACCACAGAGCATTAAGTAGAGTTTCCTGGGCTATACTGTATATTCTCATTAGTTATCTATTCCATTCATAGTGTCAACAGTGTCTATGTGTCAATCCCAGCCTCCTAGTTCCTCCCACCACTCCCCTTTCTCCCTTCGTATCCATATATTTGTTCTCTGCATCTGTTTCTCTATTTCTGCTTGCAAATAAGATCACCTGTACCACTTTTCTAGATTCCACATATATGCATTAATATAAGGACTTTGTTTTTCTCTTTCTGACTTCACTCTGTATGACACCCTCTAGGTCCATCCCCCTCCCTACAAATGACACTATTTTTTCTAATGATGTGTCAGCATGGTGACATGTTTGGATGTTTTCTTTACAAAGGAAAATAGGTATGGTTCTACAGATGTGATTTCTGAGGTAGAGGGCTTGAACTGTTTTGAACTGGGAACTGTGATTTGATGAAAGTGTCAGAAGCTGAGTCTAGTTTGAGGTCTCCCAGGACATGTGCTTGTGAGTGGCCCAGTACCTTAAACAAACACTGAACAATAGTACCAGTAACTGACGCTAGCACAGCTCATGGATTTCCATGGAATCTATAGCTCAATAAACTGTATACTTATATCCTCAAGGAAGATAAAGTAAGACAAAGCTAAATGGAAAAGGCCCCAAGTTAGCTGTCCTCTGAAATCATTTTGGATTGTATAACTGAAATGTCAAAATGCTGCAGGTCTTTTTAAAAAGCAATTACTAATTGTTTATAAACAGAGTCTGGATAAGTTATTTTGTATACTTTTTCCTGTTTAAGGGATCCAAATGAGGTAGAACGATTTTGATTCTTCTGATAGATATTTTTGACCAGCTCTGTGCATAAGGGTTAGGAATACCCTGGTTTTGAAAGGGCTTGACCAAGAGCATTCATTTACACGCCACAGTTATATTCTGGTTTGGTCCAGCAGTCTCTCCCCTAGAAGCCACCTACAGTATCAGAAGGTCAAAGTTTATTTTGGATTGAATAAAAATAAGACATGTGAAAAGCTTACACATATAACCTTTTTTTTATATGGGAACCACAGTCTTTTCCATTTCCTCTTGAAAACTGAGGACTGGGAAACTCATCAAGGAGACAAATTCATTCATTTTAAACATATTATATAACATAGGACTGTGAGATCAGGAAATGAAATGGAAAAGCCATTTCTGCCATCAGGCTTGTAGTAGTATATGATGGGGTTTTACAGTTCACACTGTATTGTTGTGAATCTTTAGCCTCATGTGGCTTTACATTCAAAAACTTTAATCTAACCTCTTGTATTTGCCATTTTGTATCTGAATATTTGCAAGATTGTCTCATAACTGTTGTAGAATTCATAGCCTTTATCCAATTACAAAAATGGTCTAATCACAGTCATACATTATTCAGTGCTTGCGAAGTTACACATTTTCAATTATGCTCAAGTGTTTTCCAAAGGAATCAGACACACCTTTTTTCCTCTTTACTCTTCACATCCATTACCTACAGAATCTAGAAACTTCCAAAAGTATTTTCATGTCATGCAAGGAGATTATTTATGTGAGAAGTATCTAGTCCAATTAGCCCCAATCCCTTTAAATTAGGCAGCTATTTCTTTTGTTCTGTATCACACATACAATGGCAACCCACTGCAGTATTCTTGTTTGGAAAATCTCATAGACCGAGGAAGCTGGCAGGCTGCAGTCCGTGGGGTCACAAAGAATCAGACACAGCTGAGGGACTGAACATATGAGCACATGGTGTAATAACAGATGCCTCATTTGTGTAACTTGATGTATTCATTATTTTGGTTTCAATTATACTTTTCTGGCTAAACTGTAAAAAGTCATGATCTTTCCACTTCTGTTTCTCATGTTTCCTATTGACCCTGCTCCTCCAACCCTCTTTGTGAGAGATGAAAGTCAAAATGCATACATGTCGAATGCAACAGTGTTCCAGTTTGTTTGAATTCTTAAGTGGAAACATTCACTCTGGAGTTCACCATAAAGTGAAGTAAAATCCTGAAATAAGCTTTGGCAATAGAATCATCAGGAAATTCCTATGGAAAAAAGTCGAATATCTGTTGTGCCTGTGGATGGGACATAAAACTTCTCTGAGAGGCTGAAGCAAGATTCCTGGAATAAAATAAGTGGTAAATATATGCTTTTTATATTAAAAAAAATTAATGGTGGCAAGAACACTTGACATGAGATCTAACCTCCTAACAAACTTTTAAGTACATAACTCAACATTGCTAACTATAAGTACAATGTTATACAGCAGATCCCTAGAACTTAAACTTTTGTTGAACTGAACCCTTGGCATCACGTGGGAGACATAACTGGTTCCAACAGACAAAGCAGGCTTGGGAAAAAAATGAAGTGCTTGAGAAAGAAATGTGGGACATTAGTGAACGCGGAGGTTGACATCATCCCATGGGTTCACTTTGAAGAAAGAAATAATTGGCAAAGAATTTCAGAATGCTCTTCATCTGATAGTGAATGTAGACAACACATATATAGAGATTTGGCTTGTAAGCTATCATCTTTTTTTTTTGTTTGTTTGTTTGTTTAAGTATATTCTTGTAGGACTTAGCACTTTCTACTTTACTCTGGAGAAGACAAATATCATTCTCAGATCCAACAAGATCTGCTATTTCCCAAAGTCAAACAGGAACGGAGTGATCAATACGATAAGAAAATGCAAGTTTTACTGCTTCATTTCTTTTGCCTTCCTCCAGGAAATTTGTGTTTGGATGGGATAGTCTTCAGATTTCTCAAGGTCTGTACCTATTATGTTTTGCTATTTAGTAAAAAAAAAAAAAAAAAAAAAAAGTCATAATGTCCAAAAATAGAAAAGACAGTGGTGGTAGAAGCAGTGCTTGTGTGCTCAGTCACTCAGTCCTGACCAACTCTGTGTGACCCCATGGACTGTAGCCTGCCAGGTTCCTCTGTCTGTGGGATTCTTCAGGAAAGAATACTCCATGGAGTGCCATGCCCTCCTCCAGGGGAATCTTCCCAACCCAGGGATCAAGCACGTGTCTCCTCCATCTCTTGCATTGCAGGCGGTAGCCACCTGAGAAGCCCAGTAGAAGCAGTATTGGTATTCTTTAACCAGATTCTTCCTCAGTCTCAGTCTCACCCTTGACACAAATGAAAATATCTAGAAGCTGAACAATATATGTTCTTATGGCATAACTTTACAAGTTATTTAGAATTAAACTTTGGAAAGCTCCACCTCTGTTGTTGGGCTTCCTGGTGGCTCAGAGGTAATGCAATGCAGGAGAGACATGGTTTCAATCCCTGGATCAGGAAAATCCCCTGGAGAAGGAAATGGCAACCCACTCCAGTATTCTTGCCTGGGAAATTTCATGGACAGAGGAGCCTGGTGGGCTAGAGTCCATGGGGTCACAAACAGTTGGATATGACTTAGTGACTAAACAACAACAACGGCCTCTGTTGCTAATGTTTATGTTTTTAATTGAAGTATAATTTACTATGGAAAAGTGAGCAAAATATAAATGTAGAGCTCAAAGAATCATTTCAAAACAATAACCATGTAATTAACATTCCATTCAAGAAACAGAATATCTCTAGCTTCCCAGAAACCCATCCTGTGCTATATCCCAGTCACTAGCCCTTCATTCTTACCCTAAGATAACCACTATCCCCAATGTTAGCACTTTGGTTTATTTTTTCCCAGTCTTAAATGTCATATAAGTGGAAACCAAGAGTCTATACTATTTTTTGACATTTTTTTACTCCATATTATGGATGTAAGATTCACCCATGCTGTTTCAGATAGCTGTGACTTGTTCATTTTTATTTCTTCATTGTATTCCCCTGTGTAATGATAGCATATTTATTTATTTATTCTTTCTATTTCTGATGGACATTCTAATTTTTGGCTGTTATAAAGAGTGCTGCTAATGAATATTCATAAGCATGTATCATGGTGCGTATGTAAATGTGTTTCTATTTAGTATGTACCTAGGGGTGGAATTGCAAAATCACCAGGTATGCCTACATTCAACATTGTGGTGTGAGTAGTGTCTGACTCTTTGCGAGCCTATGGACTGTAGTCCACCAGACTCCTGTGTCCATGGGATTCTCCAGGCAAGAATACTGGAGGGGGTTGCCATTTCCTTCTCTAGGGGATCTTTCCAACCCAGGGATTGAACCCAAATCCCTTCTGTCTTCTGCACTGGCAGGTGGGCTGTTTACCATTAGTGCCACCTGGAAAGCTGAAAGCCAGATAAATCCNCACCAGACTCCTCTGTCCATGGGATTCTCCAGGCAAGAATACTGGAGGGGGTTGCCATTTCCTTCTCTAGGGGATCTTTCCAACCCAGGGATTGAACCCAAATCCCTTCTGTCTTCTGCACTGGCAGGTGGGCTGTTTACCATTAGTGCCACCTGGAAAGCTGAAAGCCAGATAAATCCGTCCCATAACTGATGAAGCATTCCTCCTAATAGTCTAGAGTTAACTTTTCCTTTTTTTCTTACATTCAGCATTATTAATGTTAAAATGTTTCTAAAGTAGTTGTACCAATTTGGAGTTCTATAGTCGTAGTGAGTGTTCCCATTGTTCCATATCCTTGCCAAAACTTTGTATAATCAATCTTTTACATTTTACTTGTTCTTCTGGGTATTTAAAGATATTTCACACTGGTTTTAATTTGCATTTTGGTGATGAATAATGAAGTTGAGTACTTTTCCATTCGTTTATTGGCTATTTGAATGTCTCATTTTGTGAGCTGCCTATTCAAGTCTCTTGCCTACTTTTCTATTGGATATTTTCTTTTTCTTTTTGATTTATAGGAATTTCTTACATATCTTGAACATGAACACTTTGCCAGTTATATCTGATATATGTATCTTTTTCTACTATGTGATTTGCCTTTTTCTTTCTTAATAATGACTTTTGTGTTTATTCGTGTCCAACTCTTTGTGACCCTTTGTAATGTAACCCGACAAGCTCCTCTGTCCATGGGGTTTTCCAGGCAAGGATACTGGAGCAGGTTGCCATTTCCTTCTCCAAGAGATCTTCCCAACCTAGGGATCAAACCCTCGTTTCCTGTGTCTCCTGCATTGCAGGCCTATTCTTTACCTTCCGAGCCATCCAGGAAGCCATCCTGGGAAGCCATCTGGAATACATATATATATATATATATATTTATTTATTTATTTTTACTATATGACTTGCCTTTCACTTCCTTAATAGCAACTTTTGATGAATGAAAGCTTTTATTTTTGAGGTAGTCTATATCAGTTTTCCCCTTTATAGATAGTCTTTTCATATCCTGATTAAGAAATCTCACCCTTACCCCAAAGGTCATGAAGATATCCTCCTAGGTTTTCTTCTGGAAGCTTTATTGTTTTGTCTCTTGTACTAAATTGGTAATCAACCTGGAATTTATTTTTGTGTCTATGGTATGAGGCCTTAAGTTTTATTATTTTTCCCATATAAATGTCAGTGGACTCAGCATCTTTTTTTGAAAAGATTATCAGGTAACCACTGCTACATAGTATTGCTTCATCACAATCAAAGGCCCATATCTGTGTAGGTTTATTTCTCCATTTTCTATCCTGTTCCATGGGCTGCTTTATCTGCTCTCAAGCTACTGTTATTACTATATTGTCTCAGTTGCTGTAGCTTTACAATAACTGGAAGAGTAAATCTTCTTCATATGGTATCTTCCCAGAGTATAATAACCATTCTTAGTTACTTACATCTCCATATACATTTCAGAATTAGTTTATCACAAACCAAAAGCCCTAAATTTTTACGAAAGGTTGAATTGATACTTTAGCTCCATTTGGGAAAAAATATTGTCTTTGAAATAGTTAATCTTCTAATTCATGAACATGGTAAATACCTCCACTTGTTTAGGTCTTCTTAAATTTTTTCCAATAATACATGTGTTTATGTATAGATGTATGGGGAACAGTGGAAACAGTGTCAGATTTTGTTTTGGGGGGGCTCCAAAATCACTGCAGATGGTGACTGCAGCCATGAAATTAAAAGACGCTTGCTTCTTGGAAGAAAAGTTATGACCAACCTAGATATCATATTCAAAAGCAGAGATATTACTTTGCTGACTAAGGTCTGTCTAGTCAAGGCTATGGTTTTTCCGGTAGTCATGTATGGATGTGAGAGTTGGACTGTGAAGAAAGCTGAGTGCTGAAGAATTGATGCATTTGAACTGTAGTGTTGGAGAAGACTCTTGAGATTCCCTTGGACTGCAAGGAGATCCAACCAGTCCATTCTGAAGGAGATCAGCCCTGGGATTTCTTTGGAAGGAATGATGCTAAAGCTGAAACTCCAGTACTTTGGCCCCCTCATGCGAAGAGTTGACCCATTGGAAAAGAGTCTGATGCTGGGAGGGATTGGGGGCAGGAGGAGAAGGGGACGACCGAGGATGAGATGGCTGGATGGCATCACTGACTCAATGGACGTGAGTCTGAGTGAACTCCGGGAGTTGGTGATGGACAGGGAGGCCTGGCGTACTGCGATTCATGGGGTCGCAAATAGTCAGACACGACTGAGTGACTGAACTGAACTGAACTGATGTGCAACTTTTATTAGACTTATTCCCACGTATTTGATTTTTCATGTTTGCTATTGTGTATAGAAATTTTTTAATTTCCATTTGTTGCCAGAATGTAAAAATCAGTTAATTCTTAAAATTTTACTTTGTATCCAACAAGTTTGCTAAGCTCATTTATTATTTCTAATAATTTATCTTTAGTTTTTTATTTTCTATATAAACAATTATATTATCTATGAATATCAAGTTTCGTGTTTTGCTTTACTATTGTATAGTTTTTCTTTGTCTTCCCTACTTCATTGAACTGGCTTGGAATATCATGTGTTTGGTAGTAATGGAGAATATACTTGTCTCCTCAATCTAAGAGAAAACATTTTCAATATTTCACTATTAAATGTGATGTTTGTTAAATCTTTTTTTTTTCTTTTGGTGGATAGCCTTTATCAAATTAAGACCTTTTCCATTTCTTGCTTACTAAGAGTATTTTTCATGAATCAATGTTAGATATTAATATTATCTAAATATTTTTCACACATTCTATAGATAATCATATAGGATGATGTTTACAGTTTATTCTAACAAGATGATGAATTACATCAATCACTTTTTGAATGTTAAATCAACCTTACAATTCTATAAATTTAGTTTTGTCATGATATATTATCCTTTTTATAGACTATTGGAGTCTGTTTACTAGTATTTTGTTTAGGATTTTTATCTCCAAATTTTGGGTGAGATTGGCCTGCAAGTTTTCTTAAGATGTTACTGCCAGGTTGTTTTATGGCAACCCTCATGGATCAGATGGTAAAGAATCTGCCTGCAATGCAGGAGACCCAGGGTTTGATCTCTGGGTCAGGAAGATACCCTAGAGAAGCGCTTAGCTACCCACTCCAGTATTCTTGCTTGGAGAATTCCATGGGCAAAGGAGTCCATGAGGTCACAGAGTCAGACAGGACTGAGCAACGAAATACTTACACTTCCCTAGCAGTTTGCTCTCGTGCCCCTTCTAGCTTGAAGAAGTAAGCCAGCATGAAGGAAGTGGTCCATATAACACAGAATATCAGGGATCCTCTAGGAACTGATGTTGATCACAAGCAAGAAACTGAAGTTTCAGTCTAGTAGCTACAAAAATTAATTCTTCCAACAACCTATAGGAGCTTAGAAGTAAGTCTCCCTAGTCAAACTTACAGATGAGAACACAGGCCAGATGACACCTTAATTGCTGCCTTGGAAGAACCTGATCAGGGAACTCAGATAACTGGTCCCTGAACTCCTGTCCCATAAAAGCTATGAGGTAATAACGTGTTGTTTTAAGCTTCTAAGTTTGTGGCAATTTTTTATGTAGCAACCTTTGACTGTGTGGATTGCAACAAACTGTGGAAAATTCTTAAAGAGATGGGAATAACAGACCACCTTACATGCCTCCTGAGAAATCTATATGAAAGTCAAGAAGCAACAGCTAGAACCATGACATGAAGCAACAGACTGGTTGCCCTTGGGAAAGAAGTATGCCAAGGCTGTATATTGTCACCCTGCTTATTTAACTTATATGAAGAGTCAGTTCAGTTCAGTTTAGTAGCTCAATCATGTCCAACTCTTTCCGACCCCATGAACCACAGCACGCCAGGCCTCCCTGTCCATCACCAACTCCTGGAGTCCACCCAAACTCATGTCCATTGAGTCAGTGATGCCATCCAACCATCTCATCCTCTGTCATCCCTTTCTCCTCCTGCCCTCAGTCTTTCACAGCATCAGGGTCTTTTCCAATGAGTCAGCTCTTCACATCAGGTGGCCAAAGTATTGGAGCTTCAGCTTCAGCTTCAACATCAGTCCTTCCAATGAACACTCAGGACTGATCTCCTTTAGGATGGACTGATTGGATCTCCTTGCAGTCCAAGGGACTCTCAAGAGTCTTCTCTAACACCACAGTTCAAAAGCACCAATTCTTCTGTGTTCATCTTTCTTTATAGTCCAACTCTCACATCCATATATGACCACTGGAAAAAACATAGTCTTGACTAGATGGACCTTTGTTGGCAAAGTAATGTCTCTGCTTTTTAATATATTGTCTAGGTTGGTCATAAATTTCCTTCCAAGGAGTAAGTGTCTTTTAATTTCATGGCCACAATCACCATCTGCAGTGATTTTGGAGCCCAGACAACTAAAATCAGCCACTGTTTCCACTGTTTCCCCATGTGAAATGCTGGTCTGGATGAAGCATAAGTTGGAATCAAGATTGCCAGGAGAAATATCAATAACCTCAGATATGCAGATGACACCACCTTTAAGGCAGAAAATGAAGAGGAACTAAACAGCCTCTTGATGAAGGTGAAAGAGGAGAGTGAAAAAGCTGGCTTAAAACTCAGCATTCAAAGAACAAAGATCATGGCATCTAGCCCCATAATTCATGGCAAATAGATGGGGAAACAATGGAAACAGTGAGAGACTTTATTTTCTTGGGGTCCAAAATCACTGCAGGTGGTCACTGCAACCATGAAATTAAAAGATGCTTGCTCCTTGGAAGAAAAGTTATGACCAACCTAGACAGTGTATTAAAAAGCAGAGACATTACTTTGCCAACAAAAGTCTGTTTAGTCAAGGCTATGGTTTTTCCAGTGGTCATGTATGGATTTGAGAGTTGGACTATAAAGAAAGCTGAGCACTGAAGAATTGATGCTTTTGAACTGTGGTGTTGGAGAAGACTCTTGAAAGTCCCTTGGACTGCAAGATCAAACTAGTCGATCCTAAAGGAAATCAGTCCTGAATATTCATTGGAAGGACTAATGCAGACTCCAAAACTCCAATATTTGGCCACATGATGTGAAGAACTGACTCATTTGAGAAGACCCTGATGCTGGGAAAGATTGAAGGCAGGAGGAAAAGGGGACAACAGAGGATGAGATGATTGGATCACATCACAGACTCAATAGACATGAGTTTTAGTGAGCTCTGGGAGCTGGTGATTGACACGGAAGACTGGTGTCAGTGGGGTTGCAAAGAGTCAGACACGACTGAGCGACTGAACTGAACTGACCAAATGGATTATGAACTGAAATATCCAAGAAGAAATTGAGGACTAGTTATTTTTGATTGAGCCCCAGAAATGATATATGAAAAATCATGGAAGTCATGTGAAACCCAGAATGATTCCCTATTCCCCCAGGGAATATTTTATATTTCTGCAGACAGATAGGGACCCTATGAATGCCAGATCTCTGTAATAAAAACTGGTAATTGTGATGATCTGAAACTAGACCTCCACCACTACAAGGATCTTTTAAGCTGGCTCTTATTTCTAGTCTGTAACCAAAGCTTTTCCCTTTGGAAGCCATTGAACTCCAGTTTTTGCACCCCTCCATGAGGCTGACAAAAGCTGTTTGGCTTCTAATGTTTCCAGCTACCACTTCTAGAAATAAAAGAAATCCCTAGGGGAAAAAACAGCTCACAAGCCAGGCTCTCTGAATTTTCTTCTTCCAGGCATTACCCCCATCATTCTTCACTACCTTTCTAGCTCTCTCATGTGTTCAGGTGACATAGTTAAAGTATATTTTGTCCAATCTCCCAGTTATTATCAAGTTATCTATTCTGTCATTATTGGGAGAGACGTTCCCCATTAATAGCTTATTTTTGAACTAACATATAGTCAATAATTTACCGTGTTCTTAGCACCATTTAAACACTTCATATGATTTCTCTCATTTAACTTTTACAACCACCTTATGAAGGTTAAAGTGTCTGCCTCCAATGTGAGAGACCCGGGTTCAATCCTTGGGTCGGGAAGATCCCCTGGAGAAGGAAATGGTAACCCACTCCAGTACTCTTGCCTGGAGAATCCCATGGATGGAGAAGCCTGGTAGGCTACAGTCCATGGGGTTGCAAAGAGTCGGACACGACTGAGCAACTTCACTTTCACTTATGAATTGAAAGTGAAAGTTGCTCAGTTGTGTCCGACTCTTTGCAACCCCACGGACTATACAGTCCATGGAATTCTCCAGGCCAGAATACTGGAGTGGGTAGCTGTTCCCTTTTCCAGGGGATCTTCCTAACCTAAGGATCGAACCCAGATCTCCTGCATTGCAGGTGGATTCTTTACCAGCTGAGCCACTTATGAATTGGTTATTTATCCCATTTCACAAAGTTTAGTAAAGGTCATACAGCACTAAGCAGAAAAGGTCAGCTCAAGTCTGACCAAAGCCTAGGATTAAAAGACTCAGTTGTGTCATTAACCCTCATAGCCTAGAAACAAATGCCCTGTAGGGACAGTATCAGTATTAGCCTACTGAAACAATTTTGAAAAGGAACAGAGACAGAGACATTTTCTTTATTTGCTTAAATGACTCTTGAGACAGAGCTCAAAATACTCAAACACTCAAGTTTGGGCTCAAGTTCCACATTTATCTCTTCCTGTTATCCAAACAAGAACTATGATGGATTTAAAATTAAGTAAAAAGACTTAAATGGAGGAGGAGGGATACCATTCTAAACTACCTTTATATACTTTGTGGCATCAATTAACTCACTTTTCAAGAGCTTGACTCCCCTCTTTCCGGTGGTAGGAATCTGTCAGCTCACATTAGAATTGTACAGCGTGACCGGATGTTAGAGAGGCAGACAAGCGAGATGTGTCTCACTGATGCATCTGGACAGGAAACCTTAAATATGGTTTTCTTTTCTTAAAAAAAGAAATCTCCACCACATGTGTTTTTAGTTTTCTTCTCAGTATTTGGTGTGTGAACATAGGGCATGTTAATACGTGTGCACTTCTCAAGAAAGCAGTAGACGCATCTAAAGATTTGAGGGGCTCTAAACTTATTCTAGGAATGACGATTCACATATTTTCATCCCAGATACTTTTATAAATATATTTATTTGTGCTCTTTTATGTGAAAACGAGAACAAGTTGACTAAACTTTCTTTAAAAATTTGGGAAATTCTTCTTCCAGAAAGAGAACACATTTTCCTGTCGGCAGAAATTTATTAGTGAGATCATGAAGCTTGTCTTCTGAACTCTCAGTTTCTCTGTGGGTCATTACTTTTATTGTAATACCCTGAATTTTTAAATATAACTGTCTGAAAAAAGTCAGAATCCTTTGGAAGATGATAACTATCCATCCTTACAAGGTATTTGTGAAGTTTGTAAAGGATAAACAGTTGCTGCATACTGATTGATTCTTCCTATAGACCAAGGCATCATATACTGACCCCAGTTACAAAGCTAAATGTGGAGTGATAAAAAACATCTCTTGATATAACAAACTCTCTTTTCACTTTTTGGTCGATTGGTCTTTTTTTTGGATTGTTTTGTGGAGGGTTTTTTGGGGTTGAGGGGAATCCAATAAGCTGGTAATGATTTTTGAAAGTAGATTCCCATTTGGTTAATAATGCATGATCATGGCCAAGTTATATTCTAAGAGTTTTGCCAAGAGAACACATTGGTCATAGCAAACACCCTTTTCCAACAACACAAGAGACAACTCTACACATGGACATCACCAGGTGGTTAATACCAAAATAAGATTGATTTTAATCTTTGCAGTTGAAGATGGAGAAGATCTATGCAGCCAGCAAAAAAAGACTGGGAGCTGACTGTGGCTCAGATCATGAATTCCTTATTGCATAATTCAGACTTAAACTGAAGAAAGTAGGGAAAACCACTAGGCCATTATGTTTGACCTAAATCAAATCCCTTATGATTATACAGTAGAAGTGACAAATAGATTCAAGGGATTAGATCTGATAGACAGTGCCTGAAGAACTATGGGTGGAGGTTTGTGACATTGTATAAGAGGCAGTGATCAAAACTATCCCCAAGAAAAATAACACAGAAAGGCAAAATGGCTGTCTGAGGAGGCCTTACAAATAACTTAGAAAAGGAGAGAAGTGAAAGGCAAAGGAGAAAAGGAAAGATATACCCATCTGAATGCAGAGTTCCAAAGAACAGCAAGGAGAGATGAGAAAGCTTCCCTCAGTGAACAATGCAAAGAAATGGAGGAAAACAATAGAATGGGAAAGACTAGAGATTTCTTCAAGAAAATAAGAGATACCAAGGGAACATTTCATGCAAAGATGGGCATAAAAAGAACAGAAATGTTAGGGACCTAACAGAAGCAGAAGATATTAAGAAGAGGTGGCAAGAACACCCAGAAGAACTATACAAAAAAGATCTTCATGACCCAGATAACCACGATGGTGCAAACACTCATATAGAGCCAGAAATCTTGGAGTGCAAAGTCAGGTGAGCCTTAGGAAGCATCACTATGAACAAAGCTAGTGGAGGTGATGGAATTCCTGCTGAGCTATTTCAAATCCTAAAAGATGATGCTGTGAAAGTGCTGCATTCAATATGCCAGCAAATTTGGAAAACTTGGCAGTGGCCAGAGAACTGGAAAATGCCAGTTTTCATTCCAGTCCCAAGAAGGACAATGCCAAAGAATGCTCAAACTACTGCACAGTTGCACTCATTTCACACAAAACAAAGTAATGTTCAACATTCTCCAAGCCAGGCTTCAACAGTACATGAACGGAGAACTTCCAGATGTTCAAGCTGGATTTAGAAAAGGCAGAGGAACCAGAGGTCAAATGGTCAACAACTGTTGGATCATAGAAAAAGCGAGAGAATTCCAGAAAAACATTTACTTCTGCTCCATTGACTATGCTAAAGCCTTTGACTGTGTGGATCATGACAAACTGTGGAAAATTCTTAAAGAGATGGGAATACCAGACCTCCTGAGAAACCTGTATACAGGTCAAGAAGCAACAGTTAGAACCAGACCTGGAACAAGGGACTGTTTCCAAATTGGGAAAGGAATACTTCAAGGCTGTATATTGTCACCCTGTTTATTTAACTTATATGCAAAGTGCAGTATGTGAAATGCTGGGCTGGATGAAACAGAAGACAGAATCAAGATTGCCAGGATAAATATCAATAACCTCAGATATGCAGATGATACCAGCCTTATGGAGAAAGCAAAGAGGAACTAAAGTTATAAATCAATCTCTTGATGAAGGTGAATGAGGAGAGTGAAAAAGCTGGCTTAAAACTCAACATTCATAAAAATGGAGATCATGTCATCTGGTCCCATCAGTTCAGTTCAGTCACTTAGTTGTGTCCAACTCTTTGCGACCCCATGGACTGCAGCACTCCAGGCTTCCCTGTTCATCACCAACTCCCAGAGCATGCTCAAACTCATGTCCATCAAGTTAGTGATGCCATCTAGCTATCTCATCCTCTGCTGTCCTCTTCTCCTGCCTTCAATTTTTCCCAGCATCAGGGTGTTTTCAAGTGAGTCAGATCTTCAGATCAAGTGGCCAAGGTATTGGAGTTTCAGAGTCAGCATCAGTCTTTCCAATGAATATTCAGGATTCAGAATATTCAGAATCCTAATTCTTTAGGATTAACTGGTTGATCTCCTTGCATTCCAAGGGACTCTGAAGAGTCTTCTCCAACACCACAGTTCAAAAGCATCAATTCTTTGGCACTTGGCTTTCTTTATAGTCCAACTCTCATATCCATACATAATTATTGGAAAAACCATAGTTTTGACTAGATGGACCTTTGTTCACAAAGTAATGCCTCTGGTCCCATCACTTCATGGCAAATAGATGGGGAAACAATGGAAACAGTGACAGACTTTATTTTCTTGGGCTCCAAAATCATTGCAGATGGTGACTGCAGCCACAAAATTAAAAGATGCTTGATCCTTGGATGAAAAGCTATGACCAACCTAGACAGCATATTAAAAAGCAGAGACATTACTTTCCCAACAAAGGTTCATATAATCAAAGCTATGGTTTTTCCAGTGGTCATGTATGGATGTGAGTGTCGGACCATAAAGGAGGCTGAGTGCCAAACAACTGATGCTTTTGAAAGGTGGTTTTGGAGAAGACTCTTGAGAGTCCCTTGGACAGCAAGGAGATCCAACCAGTCAATCCTAAAGGAGATCAGTCCTGAATATTCATTGGAAGGACTGATGCTGAAGCTGAAGCTCCAATACTTTGGCACCTGACGCAAAGAGCTGACTCACTAGAAAAGACCCTGATGCTGGGAAAGATCGAAGCAGAAGGATAAGGGTACAACAGAGGACAAGACGGTTTTATGGCATCACGAACTCAATGGATATGAGTTTGAGCAAGCTCCAGGAGATGATGAAGGACAGGAAAGCCTAGCATGCTGCAGTCCTTGGGGTTGCAACGAGTCGGACACCACTGTGTGACTGAACAGCAACAAAAAGTTATATTCTCTCTAGACTTCAGCACTAGTAATGAATGTATGCAAAGGCACTCACCTACCTGACGAGTATCTCTTTTTTTTCTTTGGTTCAGATTCACTGGGAGAAGCAGCATATTAAGTCATGGGGCTTCCCAAATGGCTCAGTGGTAAAGAATCCGCCTGCTAATGCAGGAGGTGCAGGTTCAATCCCTGGGTGAAGAACACCTCCTGAAGAAGGAAATAGCAACCCATTCCAGTACTCTCACCTGGAAAATTCCATGAACAGAGGAGCTGACGAGCTACAGTCCATGGAGTCACGGAAGAGTCAGACATGACTTAAGGACTAAACAACTCTTGCAGAGCTTCTTCTACTGAATTGAGCATTGGGATAACTAGGTCTAGACTGAGACACGTGGAAGCCATGGGTAAGACAGTCATGGGAACCCCACCCAACCAATGTTTTAAAAGTATATTTTTAATAGTTATTTAGTGAAAAACGATTTCTAATAATGGAAATAAAATGCTTTCTGTTTAAAATAAGGAATTTATAAGATGTATTTATTACATTCAGTTTTGGAATTATACAACTTCTTTGGAGGTATGTTAAATTATTTAACTTGTGAATAAAACAAATCACTCCCTCCCAGGAAATGCACCAAGTCCACAAATTTTTCAGATTTAGAATTTCAGCTTCAAGTTTCTGAGGGATGACTAGTCTCCACTGTAATTGTAATAAAAAACTTACAGCTACCACAAAAGACTAAATAAAACTATAGATAAGGTATGGTTTTTGACCCAAGGACAAATTCCCATTTGGTAAGTTTAATTCATTTTTTACCAGATACACATGAAGTCATGTGTAAAAATCCTAGTCGATTGACACTAAGTTTCCAATTTGTCATACACAATGTTTTAATGATTCTTGTAAAGTAGTGACCTTGGAAAATGCCTGACAGGCTTGACCCCTTACTTTAGCCCTGGGTGTGATAAATTATAGTATTAGCTATACTGAGACCTGAATAACCTTATCTTTGTGAGGATTTTTCTAAATGATATTAAACTGTGTCATCTTTGTAGGGACATAAGAGCAATTCCATTTTTGTTTTAATTCTATGAATTACTTTTGAGCAATTGGTCTGTTTATACAGTTCAAATACTATGAATTGGGCAATTGATTAGATTTCCCTTTTAGTGCTTATTACTTAAACATTGAGCCAAATTACTAACCTAGTTACAGAAAACTCATAGGGCTTTGCGGATAGAAAGAATCCTTTTAGGCCTTATCCCTGGCTTCATTTTACATTTCTACCACTTTTTTTTTTGTTTGTTTCCTACTTTCACTTAAGCTATCTTGTGTTATTTTAGGTATCCTCATAAGCAGCCCTTAATCCTTTCTGCAAGGAGAAGAGGTATATATAAATAAGTCACTGCAGTTGCTAACTTAGTAATGACCTTGTGTATTAGATTTGCAGAGGAGTAGAGTTCTAAAGGTGGAGAAGGCAATGGCACCCCACTCCAGTACTCTTGCCTGGCAAATCCCATGGGTGGAGGAGCCAGGTAGGCTGCAATCCATGGGCTCATTAGGAGTCGGGCACGACTGAGTGACTTCGCTTTCACTTTTCACTTTCATGCATTGGAGAGGGAAATGGCAACCCACTCCAGTGTTTCTGCCCGGAGAATCCCAGGGACGGGGAAGCCTGGTGGGCTGCCGTCTCTGGGGTCGCACAGAGTCAGACACGACTGAAGAGACTTAGCAGCAGCAGCAGCAGCAGCAGCAGCAGAGTTCTAAAGGAACAGAATATTATTTCATGAGAGTTGGAGGGAGGCTTCCAGGGAAGCGGGCAATGATTTCGGGCTTTTGCTCAGCAGGGAGAAAGGGGGCTGACTGCCTGAGGGGAGGGAGAAGGACTCTGAAAGTGAAGCTGGCACAGCACAGATGACTAACTTGACCTAGGTTGCAAGTCTGCAGAGGGCAGGCCCTTGGAGACACAAAGCCATCAGAAACATTAAATTACTGGAAATGCTTGTGGAAAATTGTTGTATGCCTTAATTCTAGCAGAATCTACTCTTCTGTTCATTTCTACTGCTCTCCAAGGCATACACGTGGGGTTAATTACATCTAATTACTTCTAACACAAGTGGCTTATGATCCTCTTTGTCTGATATTTCCCTTCCCCCTGATATATTTCCTTTCCCTTCTGTTCTGTCTGCCTGCTGAGAGCAGACCAAACCCACTGTGGACCCCTGATCAGCTCTGTCCTATGAGGGTGAATATGGGATGGAGAGGGGCTAGTTGCAGTCTGTTCATTGCCTGAACAAAAATATGTGAGCTGAGAATCTAGTTCTGTCGCAGCTTTGCTTGTCCACAGAGAGAGAAAACCAATCTGTATCGAGAGGCCAGAATAAAAGTGGGCACAAACAGGAATGGGAAGGATTCCAGTGGAGTTTCAGAGCAGGGGGACTTCCTGATTTTCATCCCGTAGGAGGTCCAGCTATGACTCGTGACTCTTGTTTCTTGGTCAGTATTTTCCGCCTTCTGTGGCTGTGGTAGCTTAGGTAACTGTCCACCACTCAAAGGTGAATGAACCCCGACTGAGACGTTAGGTGTGAAAAAAAAAACGTATCCAGTGGAAATCACCAAGTACGTGCTTAGAAATTTAAATACAACACTCATCCATTCAACATGTATTTGTTGAGGGCTGCTATGCTTATCCTCACTTGAAATAAACCACTGGACTAGGTATACTGAGTTAATTACAATCTGGTAGAGGATAAATTCCTAAAGTTGGTTAAATGGCAATATGGAAAAGTGTATAATGGCAAAGAAACACGTTCCTAATAAGTTGTTAAGTGAATAAAGGAATTTATAAAACAGTATGCATAATACATTTGCAGAACCGTATATATGTGTATACATTTAAATACATGTGTGTATGTGTGTGTGCTTAGTTGCCGACTCTTTGCAACTCCATGCACTGTAGCCTGCCAGGCACCTCTATCCAGGGGGATTCTTCAGGCAGGAATACTGGAGTGAGCTGTCATGCTCTCCTCTAGGGGATCTTCCCAACCTGGGGATTGAACTCAGGTCTCCCACATCACAGTCAGATTCTTTACCATCTGAGCCACCAGGGAAGCCGACATGTGTATATACATATATGTACATATATTTTTTCTCTTTCAGTCTGTGTGTATATATTTGATATATATATATGCACATATCAGGTATGTGTACACGTTGAGAGGAAAAAAATGAAAATAATGTGAGGGCTTAAAGGATACCAATATGTTAAAAGTGGCTATCACTCTGGTGAGATGATCATGGGTATTTTTATTGCCCTACTTTTTCCTATCTGTGTGTATTATTTTGAATAAAAATTATGGATAATTTAGAACGTACTCTTGGAAGTCCTTAAAATAGTATATATTTACCAAAATTTGTCTGCATACATGCAATAAAATCAATAATTAATTCAAATGTATGAGGGTGAGTACTGGGAAACTCTAGATATAAAAATGTTCTTCATTGTAATATTTTTCTAACCAAATTACATTGTTAATAAATGTAGATGAGTTTTATTTTGTTGTATCCTTTAATAAGCATTTATTGAGCTTTTCCAAGGTGCCAGGCCCTTTTCTAGGCTCTCGTAGTACATCAGAGAATAGAACTGACAAATGTTCCTGTTCTTGTGAAACGTGCATTCTTTTAGTGGCAGTCTTTTTAGAAATACGGAAACTTTCCTGGAGTATGGGAGACATCCCCGTTGAGTGTCAGGTCTCCTGATCCATCCCTGTCTACACTTCTGTGTGTAGCCACAGTGCTGCCATCATGACAGATTCTTGCACTCAGGCATCTTCCTCTCAGAGAACATACAAGTAAGTAAAGGACAGGGCTTCAGATATACAGAAGCAGAGGGGCAATGGGAGTGCATAAATGCCAAACCTATTCTGGACTTCATGTTGGAGGTAGCTGATGGCAAGGAAGATGTTGCTGGTTGGAGAAGCTGTCTGAGTGAGACCGGAAATACAAGTGAAGTTATCTAGGTGAAGAGGCTGGAAGAAGGGCATTTCAGGGGGAAATAGGACATGTGTCAGGGAACGCAAGTGACTCAGTGTAGCTGGAGCTTAGTTTGCAGAGCTGGAAGAAGCAAGAAATGGAATCAAACCTGTCAGAGAGACCATGTATTGTTTAAGAGGCAATGTTGTATAGTCAAGGGTGTGGCCTATGAAGTCAGACTCTGCCACTGTTTAGTTGCATGATTCAAGGAAAGTTACTTGACAGCTCTGTGGGTCAATTTTCTCACCTGTATAATTGGTTAATGGTATATAAGCTATTGTAAGGATCCCATGAAAAGTTCTACATGAAGTGCTTAGACAAGAATTCAGTAGCTGGTAAGTACTGATTATGTCACAGGGCCTTAGTGTGCCATGATAGAAAACTTGATGTTCCCCTGGCATCTGGACAGTTTCTCATTTAACTTGATAGCTAAATAGTGCTATGTAAACAGAAGCAACTCTGGGGCTAGCAAAGCCCTAAGAGAAGGTTACATATGTGCATTTGTTATATGTGTTATATTTTTCCAAAGTTGCTGAATTTATGTTTTCATATAGATAGAGTCAAGTGTTCTTGTCTCTCCAAGAGGAGATAATTTTGTAAAAGTCATATCTTTTTTCATTAATTAAAAATTGGCTAATTTATTGTATCTGAATATATATGTTGCTCATATAAAATGTTATAACATCTATTACCATGGTTTTGCTCTGAGAGATAAAGTAAATTAATAAGTCTGTTAGTGACTGAGATCTGACAGAAGGAAGTTGCTCATGGTCCAGTAAGTCTAGGAGTTAGTCATGCTCTTTGAGAAGAATATAGGTTGCTGTAATTCTCTTTGCAATAAAGTGATGTTGTACATTTTGGGTTTTATGTAGCTATAACAGCTTTTTTTTTTTGTTCTAAAGAAGTATCTGGCAGTGGCCAGTTCAGTATTACTAATGAAGCATCCTCAAAACATAAATAACTCTTTTCATAAAAGCTGAAAATGGTTTATGCAAAGAGCATATGTCCAAACAATGCAGGAACAAGTCCCTATATAACAATGCAGTCATTCTCATTCACGTCTAGTGAAGCTCCTGTGTATGTGAGGTTCTAGCTAGTTGGCTGGTTTCCTTCATGGGAAAGCTACTTCTCTATTTGCAGCAGGTATCAAGAGTTGACCTCCAGTATCTTCTTGTCTTTAAATTTTAGCTGGGCCTCTGGTTACCTAGTTAGAGACTACATTTTCCAGCCTCCCTTGGAGCTAAGAGTTGCCATATGATTGAGTTCTGCTCCATGGAGTGAGAGTGGAAGTAATGGGTGCATTCCCAAGCCACGCCCCTGAGTTCCTCTGAGAATGGATGTGGTTGTAAGAGCCAACTTTGACCAGTAGATGAAAGCTTCACCTTAGGGGATATGAAATCAACAAGACAGAGAAAACCTTGGTCTCTGGACAACCCAAGTATGAGGTATTACCCTGTTCCATGGACTGTAGCCCACCAGGTTCCTCTGTCAATGGGATTTTCTAGGCAAGAATACTGGAGTGGGTTGCTATTTTCTTCTGCAGGAGATCTTCCTGATCCAGGGATCAAATCTGTGTTTCCTGGATCTCCTGCATTGCAGGCAGATTCTTTACTGCAGAGCATCCAGAATACCTTTTTTTTTTTTGTGGTGAGATGAGAACATGATGTAAATGTCACACATACCATGTTAAAAGCAGAATGATTTCAGAGCAAAGTGATTGGAGGGCCCCCATCAGTGAGCATTGTCACCTGGAAGAAGCTTTTAGAGCAGAGCTGCGTCTGCCTTTTTATTGCATCCCCATTATTAGGAGCAGTGCCAGGCATATAATAGTAGCCCCTCATAGATTATTGCTAAATAAATGAATCACAGATCCAAAGCAAACCAAACAAGACACACCAAACCAGGGTGGAAACTATCTAGTATAAAAGAAATAAAGAAGGAAAGTTATGACCAACCTAGACAGCATATTAAAAAGCAGAGACATTACTTTGCCAACAAAGGTCTGTCTAGTCAAGGCTATGGTTTTTCCAGTGGTCATGTATATATGTGAGAGTTGGACTATAAAGAAAGCTGAACACAGAAGAATTGATGCTTTTGAACTGTGGTGTTGGAGAAGACTCTTGAGAGTTCCTTGGACTGCAAGGAGATCCAACCAGTACATCCTAAAGGAGATCAGTCCTGGGTGTTCATTGGAAGAACTGATGTTGAAGCTGAAACTCCAATACTTTGGCCACCTGATGCGAAGAGCTGACTCACTGGAAAAGACCCTGATGCTGGGAAAGATTGAGGGCAGGAGGAGAAGGGGGTCACAGAGGATGAGATGGTTGGATGGCATCACCAACTCAGTGGGCATGGGTTTGGGTGGACTCTGGCAGTTGGTGATGGACAGGGAGGCCTGGCGTGCTGCGGTTCATGGGTTTTATGTAGCTATAACAGCTTTTTGTTCTAAAGAAGTATCTGGCAGTGGCCAGTTCAGTATTACTAATGAAACATCCTCAAAACATAAATAACTCTTCATAATAACTCTTACTACAAAGAGTTGGACACAACTGACCAACTGAACTGAACTGAACTGAGCAATGGAAGCAAAAGAAAGGGAATGCAAATAACAATGTTGGCGTTAATAAGAATTAATGCCTGACACTGTAATAAAAGTTTTCTACTAATTTTAATCTCCACGAAAGTTCCATGAGGTAAATATTGCCCTCACTTTACAGAAGGGAAAATCAAGACTCGGAGAGGTTGTAGCTACAACAGAGCTTAGCCAGGACTTGAACTCAGATCGCTGAACTATGCTACATGTAATGCACTGAAGTTTATTCCCAAACCCATCACGAACCCGGTTGATACAACCAGTAAAATCTCTTCCTTAAGACTTATAAGGATGAAGTGTTTTATTGAGGACAAAGGGTATTTATGACCATGAATATATGTTTAGGAGTTCAGAGGAGGAATATTATGATTGAAAATATGGTGCTCTATAAAAGAAGTCTTTTATTTGTTTTTTTAATTTATTTGACTGCTCCAGGTTTTAGTTATAGCACATGGGATATTTGATCTTCATTGTGGCTTGTGGGCTCTTAGCTGAAGTACATGGGCTCTGATTCCCTGATCAGGGGTCAAACTCAGGACCCCTGCATTGGGAGCATAGGGTTTTAGCCACTGGACCACCAGGGAAGTCCCTAAAATAAGTTGTAATACAAACTTCTTAGTTTTTTTTTTTTTAAATATTGAGACAGCATAGGGTATAGAAAGCCCAGAATGAGAATAAGGGTTTCAGTGTGACCTTGATAGGTGCTTTACATTTTTTGAAACTTGGCTTTCTTTGCTGTATCCCCAAAGACTGGACCAGCTGGCCCCTCAGGTCACCGTCAGTACTAACTCGCTTGGTGCTGGATCTGCAATGACCTTCAGGAGGAAGAACATAAGGGACCTTTAGGTGAGGCTGGGCTTCTTCGGGCATGTATAAGTCATTTTCCCACTTCTATGACATGTGATGAGAAACTTAGGGGCTTAGACTTGTGGTTAGCAAAACTGTTTCTAGAGAAAACTTGAGAAGTCAAGCAAAGTTGATTTAGGTGCTTTCTCAATTATCTTTCGTCTGGCCACCTTCCTAGGTGCCCCCAGGTTTCCAGTCCCTTTCTCCTACTTGTGTACACTGCAAAATTCTTAGAGTTTATCAGAACATTTTTCCACAATGTCTTCTTTCCCCAGGAAATGCTTGAGCGTTCAAGCATTTTCAAATCTATTCCCCAAGCATTTAAGTTTCACTTTCATCATTCCCCAGCTGCAGAAACTAATCAGGGCCCTGGGCATAATGGTTGGAAATTACCTCATTCCTTCTCATATAACATGGACCCTTCAGAGACAGACTTTGCCCCAAGAGTCTGAAGGGACATGGATAAAGGAGCTTTTGGGGTTTCATTTAAGACCAGATCTGGATGAAAAATGTACATACTGTCAGAGAGTTTTCTTCAGTTCAAGCCAATGTAACAGATATTAATTAAATGCAACTGTGTGGCAACCCTCGAAGTTTTTTACTCTTGTGTAAACTCTAGTTCAAATCTTAGGATAGTTCAGAAAAATGTAAGACTCATTTCTGGAAAGGGTTTCTACGCTCCTCTGCTGCCTCTTTTCCAAGTTGGATAACCTGGCTAATACAAACTAGATAGAAACCCAAAGTCTTCGTTACTTAGCTCTGTCTTAGATCCAAAGCAAATCCCAAGAGATCAGCCTCCTGCTTCCAGTTCTTCAGGACCCCTCTTAGAGCTGCAGAATCACAAATATTTCCAAAGGGAAAATGCCTCTGATATCAAAGAACAGAAAGGAATAGAGATGAGAAAGTGGCACAGTCGCTTACAGTGTATGTAATAAAGTCATGTATTTCTTTGGAAGTAGGGGATTATAATATGATAAATGTCACACAGCACTTACACATTAATTGTCTTGTTGCCACTGACCACAAGGTTTGGAAGTGTTCGCAGGGTTGGTGATTTTGAACTGGGTTTTGAAGGATGAATGGGAGTTTATCAGTTTAAACACCGAGGACATTCCAGACTCTGGAAAGTGCATGAGCAAAAGCCCATAGGTGTGAGCATGCAATGAGTGCTCATGAAACATGGAGTGGTGGGGGCTGGATCATAAGATACATGAGACAGTAGGACTTATGTATCTGGGCTGAAGAAATTGAATAAATGGGAGTAAATGGGAGTGACTCTTAACATTTTCTGGGACTGCTGCTGCTGCTAAGTCGCTTCAGTTGTGTCCGACTCTGTGCGACCCCATAGACGGCAGCCCACCAGGCTGCCCTGTACCTGGGGTTCTCCAGGCAAGAACACTGGAGTGGGTTGCCATTTCCTTTTCCAATGCATGAAAGTGAAAAGTGAAAGTGAAGTTACTCAGTCGTGTTGGACTCTTCGCGACCCCAGGGACTGTAGCCTACGAGGCTCCTCCATCCATGGGATTTTCCAGGCAAGAGTACTATATGGGAGCCTAATGGATAATCTTAGAATATTTGGAAAATATAGACTCTGATCCTGGTTTGTCCTAACCAAGGTCATTTAGTGGTGGATTGCTCATCAATGATGTAGAATCTGGAATAGGTGACTCTCTCTGCCTTTCTCTGTTTTAAGGAATGTAACACATAAGCTAATATCTTTTTGTAATAGTGCTACGTATGGCTCCAGGATGTGACAAGGTGATTGTCACTGATTTACCATTATTTGTCTCTGCCTGAAGCACCTTTAGAGTAGTGACTATTTCATTTTACTTTATTTTCTAACTCTCCAGGAAACATTGGCCAATTCAAAGTCTTATGCTTCTGACTGTTTTATTGAAGTATATGACCTTGATCCCAAAGTTTTAAGAGAGGTGTGTGTATGTGTGTGTGTGTGTGTTGTTGTTGTTCAGTTGCTAAGTCATGTCTGACTCTTTGGGACCCCATGGGCTGCAGCATGCCAGACTTCCCTGTCCTTTACTATCTCCCAGAGTTTGCTTACACTCATGTCCATTGAGTTGGTGATGCCTTCAAACCGTCTCATCCTTTGTCATCCCATTCTCCCCCTACCTTCAATCTTTCCCAGCATCAGGGTCTTTCCCAGTGAATTGGCTTTTTGTATCAGGTGGCCAAAATATTGGAGCTTCAGCTTCAGCATCAGTCCTTCCAATGAATATTCAGGGTTGATTTCCTTTAGGAGTGACTGATTTGATCTCCTTGCTATCCAAGGGACTCTCAAGGTCTTCTCCAGCACCACAATTCAAAAGAATCAATTATTCAGCACCCCGCCTTCTCTATGGTACAGCTCTCACATCTATACATTACTAATGGAAAAGCCATAGCTTTGACTGTATGACCTTTGTCAGTAAAATGATGCTTCTGCTTTTTAATACACTGTCTAGGTTTGTCATAGCTTTTCTTCCAAGGAGCAAGCATCTTTAATTTGTGTGTGTGTGTGTGTGTGGAAACCAACATTATGTCTTGGAGTCACTCAGAGAGTTGAATTAAAGTCCTTCTATAGCCTGGCAATAAGTGTGGGATCTGTTTGGGGTAGGAAGGAATAAAGAGAGGTGCAGTTGGTGGTGCTCTTAACAGACACAGTGCAACTAGGGCTGTATTAGATGTTTATACAGACACCTTCCTACCCTTCTGGAATTGTAACCAAATCCCTTTGTGAATACCATACTTTATAGAGCAGTCCCTGCCACATAAGGAACTGTGGCAGTCAAGCTGTCTTGAAAGAGAACTCCAGCTTTGCTCATATTAGCTGTGCGATTTAAATAAATTGCTTCACTTTTGAGAGCTTCAGTTTCTTCATCCATAAGATGACTCTTCTTAAGGTTAGTATTAAGATAAAATAGCAGTCAAGTATGTGAAAATGCCTGGCTCATTGCCTAAGTGTCCAGTCAACTTACAATTATTTCCTCCTACTGAGTCATACATAGCCCTAATACATCTTGCTCAGCTTCTCTTCTTTAGAATAAATCATCCTAGTTCCTTAAACCCTTTGACTGAGCCTTGTTTTCTAGCTTCTTATTATGTCTACAGTTGTCACAGATTTTGCCCTTGGTTCTCCTTTGGTGATGATGCTTGAGAAGAGCCCAGCCTTAAGGAGCTGACAGCCACAGCTACATGCAGCTTCTTTCTTACCAATTACACTCCTTCCACTTTCCTTCCCTCCCTCTGGGACAGCTGAGAAACTCTTAGCCACCCACCTTCTAAGTGAGGGTGATGACAGGTCTTCATAGCAGTGGCTCCTGAGACAGGCTCTTGGAAAGGCTTCAGCTGCTACTGAGTCTTGAATCCTGCCCCTGCAGTTCCCTCTTTCTGGGGATGATGCTGTCATTAAAAAAACAGGGACAGTCTCTCAGTTCCAAATCCACCTATAGCATTTGTAATATAGGAATGGATAGTGACTCTGGAGAAATTATTTGAGGGTCCAGAATTGACAGCACTGCCAAACAATCCTTCATTAATGCATAACTAATACAAAACGAGTGCATGGCTGGACTGCCAATCCTGGATAGTTATTTCAGCTGGAACTGAACTGAAATACCAGTTGTGCTAACTGCTGAATAATGTAAGAATCTGAGAAAGTTTTCCCCATTATGTAAAAGCAATCACATGTTTGTTTAATATTTTAAGTAGACATTCAAGTGCCTATTGTGTGTCACTATGCTGTTGTCACTATGTCAAGATGCTATTCTTAGGGCAGTAATATATGTTAGGGCTTCCCAGGTGGTGCTAGTGTTAAAGAATCCACTTGCCAATGCATGAAATGACAGAGACGCAAGTTCAATTCCTGGGTCAGGAATATCCCCTGGAGTAGGAAATAGCAACCCACTCCAGTATTCTTGCCTGGAAAATTCTATGGGCAGAAGAGCCTGGGGGCTACAGTCCATGGGGTTGCAAACAGTTGGACACGACTATGCATGCATGTGGGAGAAGGCAATGGCACCCGACTCCAGTACTCTTGCCTGGAAAATCCCATGGGCGGAGGAGCCTGGTGGGCTGCAGTCCATGGTGTTGCTAAGAGTCGGACACGACTGAGCGACTTCACTTTCACTTTTCACTTTCATGCATTGGAGAAGGAAATGGCAACCCACTCCAGTGTTCTTGCCTGGAGAATCCCAGGGACGGGGGAGACTGGTGGGCTGCCGTCTATGGGGTTGCACAGAGTCAGACATGACTGAAGTGACTTAGTAGCATGCATGCATGTATGGAATATATGTCATTCCATTAAATGTGAATAGTTGTGATTTGTGTTTAAATCTCTTAGAATATTGTTTACTTTTCACAGATGTCAAAATGGAGGCAACTACATTTTTGCCTGGTCTGTAGTAGAGTCAAATCCCATGAATGGAGTTTTGAGATAAGCCTTTTATTTATATGTAGCACCATAGCCTTCATGGATTCCAGGTTAGGGTAATGATCTAGTTTCCCAATCAAAAATGTTTTAGAGTTACCACCACCATCTAAGTTTCATTAATCCTTATTCTTTCAACTTAACAATATGCTTGAGTGCTAAGAAAGTGCTTTGACACCTTATTTTACTAAGTTCTATGTCTTTTCAGAATGTTCATAGCATTAAAATGGTGGTGTGGCAGTCATAATGGTAAGATGAGACTCAGAAATGAAACTTTCTGCAATAGATCACTGAAATTTGTCATACGACTAGGAGAGGACCTGCAAACTTAGTTGCTTGGCATATTTCCATCTTTAAGAAAAATGTTAAATTTTACTTGAAAACATCAGATAAGAAAACTGAATTTGGAAGGTCCTTTTTGAGACTGTCCTTTGCAAAATTCCAGTCCTCCATTGTATACTATTATTGTGGTTTCCTTGAGTTTACTGTGTGATTCCTAATGTAATTCAGTTGATAATTGGATTACATTTCAGGTAATGCATTCCATGAGTATTTTAACATGCATTCTAAGTACAAGGAACTCTTAAGAAACTGAAATATTTAACTCATATAGTTTTAGACTCCTGACATTTTTTAGTCCACTTGTTTAATTTTAAATTGTCATGTCTCTACTCAAAACTAGAAATCTTTTAAAAGAATTCCTGTGCTTTCCTTCCTTCCCTCT
The DNA here is from genome assembly GCA_006410635.1 of Cephalophus harveyi. Taxonomy (NCBI): domain Eukaryota; kingdom Metazoa; phylum Chordata; class Mammalia; order Artiodactyla; family Bovidae; genus Cephalophus; species Cephalophus harveyi. The sequence goes on from SJYT01076405.1 coordinate 75,480, forward strand.
ACCCTGAAAATGAAGCAGTTCAAACAAGCAAACAAAAGTTTCTAAAATATTTGTAGGACTAAAGAACAGAAGGACGAGTCCTCTAAGCTCTATCCAGGCACCGTGGGGTTGGCATGAGTCACAGCACCAGTTCTGGAGGTCAGTGATTCTGCTAATTTTTCCTTGAGTAAAGAGTCTGTGCTTAGGGGTGCTCCCTCAGTATAGATTATGATGTGACATTTCAACATGAGGACTTGTTTAAAGAAGACTTCTTTACATTTGCAAAAATGTTCATGGTCTCTGAACTAATCCAGGTTATCTCTGGACGGAAATTTAATTCAAGTATGTCCCCTTCAAATGACTAGATAGTTGGATGGTATAAATGGGTTCTCCTTCCTGCTACAGATGCTAATTTGACAAGACTGTTTCTTTCTACTGTTTCCCACCCCCAGAAATAAAATGGTATGTGGCGGTAAGAAGACCCTTCTCACTGTTTCCTTGCTCCCACAGCTTCTCTGTTTAAAAAAAACAACAAAAAAGCGTGTGTGGGGGGGTGGGGGGAGGATATTAAGTAGGATATTAAGGAGGATATTAAGTAGCCCAAAGTAGAATTTAGTTTTTTACTTCTTCCCCTCTCTGTTTTGAACTAGTTAATTTTTCTTTTTCTCCCCAGAAAAGAGAAATTACCAATTTCTCTTTGCTGAAACTGCTAGGCCAATTAATTGACTGATAACAAAAATGGTTTTCTCCTGACTTGTTTTGTTTTTTATCTCCTCTCATTAACCAATCATCTCAACAAAGTATATCTCCAACTGTTAAAAAGTACAGTTCTTATCACAAATGCCACATGACTTCATACACAGAATATGAAAAACATAATCTTTGGTTTTCATATCTTATAATCTAGCTGAATGTGGACAAATTTAAATGGCAGAGCCTGAAACTCTGAGAAGGATCCATCTGTTGACTTGGCCACCAAGTGTTCGAGTATGCCAGGGGAAGGAATTTTGTAGATATATCAGAGAAACATAGATAGATAGTCTTTTATTTATTTATATATATACATATATAAATTTATTTTTATATATACATATATTTATTTATATGCATATATAAATAACAGATACACATGTATATATTTGTGCTTAAAAAATTGACTTGTGCAAATTGTTGGGACTGGCAAACTTGACATTTGTTGAGCAGGCCAACAGGCTCGAAACTCAAAAGGGAGTTAATGTCATAGCTGACAGAATATCTTTTTTTATAGAACAGCTCAGTTTTTTCTTTTTCTGCCCTCCACTAATTGGGTGAACCTCACCTGTGTTATTGAAGATAATCTCCTTCTGCTTAAAGTTCACTAATTGTAGGTGTTAACCACATCTACAAAATATCTTCATAGCAACACCTAGATTAGTGTCTTATTAAATAACTGGATACTATAGCCTACCTCGGTTGCTACATAAAACTAACCATATGGCTGCTGCTGCTGCTAAGTCGCTTCAGTCATGTCTGACTCTGTGCAACCCCATAGACAGCAGCCCACCAGGCTCCCCCATCCCTGGGATTCCCCAGGCAAGAACACTGGAGTGGGTTGAACCATATGGTAAGTAGGGTGAAAAACACCTTGGACTCAGATCACACTGCTTCACACCTGTGTGCTCTTGTAGAAGCTGTAACCATCATCTGGTTGTTACAACAAGCTGTAACCAGCCCTCTCGTGTTATCTGCTTATTTTCTGAACAAGTTTCCTTGTACTCATTCAGATATCACCCACTTAGTAAAATATGGGCCATAGAGATGGAAAGAAGTTGGAAGATTTAAGAGTTATTTAGGAGGGAGAATCAACAGGACTTTGTGACTGATGAATTTTGAAAGTGCGATAGGCAATGAGAATGTGAGAGAATAGCCAGGTGCCTGCCTTGGGCAAGGTGACTTGTGGTATTCACTGCTGCAGAAAGTAGAGGAGGAAAATAGATCTGGCTGAGAAAGAATCATTTAAGTTTGGGAACACTGAGTTTGAATTGTCTGTGAGTCATGGTGAAAATGTGTAGGTGAAAGATTGTGCTTAGGTCAGAGATCTAAACAAAGCATACAGATCTGGACTGTGTCTTATGTAAATGAGAGTGGAAACAATGGGAATGGAAGAGGTCACGTAAGAAATTTCATGGAGTGAGAAGAAGACCAAGGGCCAGAATCCTGGAAAAACAACACTGTGGAAACAAGTAGAGAGATGGGCCAGTGAAGGAAACTGAGAAAGAATTGTCAAAATAGAAGGAAACCAGAGAATATAGTAAAGGCAACCAGGCAAGGTCAGATGGAGCAGACACATCACATCAGATGAGGTCAACATGCTGTGTATTAGAGTTAACAACAAGGTCATTAGTGATCCTGGAGAGAGTATTTTCAGTGAAACGGGGGTGGAGGCTAGAGAGCAGCAGGATGAAGACTAGATAGGACATCAAGACAAGGCAGCAGAAGTGTAGACAAACCTTCCACTGACCAGACCCATCTTCTCTGTATAAATAAAGAGATTGGTTCTTGGATTCTAGCAGTCTGGATTCAACTGGGAGAATGAAGCCGCACAACAATTTAAACAGAGTTCAGTTCAGTTGCTCAGTCGTGTCCAACTCTTTGCGACCCCATGAATTGCAGCACGCCAGGCCTCCCTGTCCATCACCAACTCGGGGAGTTCACCCAAACTCATGTGCATAGAGTCGGTGATGCCATCCAGCCATCTCATCCTCTGTCATCCCCTTCTCCTCCTGCCTTCAATCCCTCCCAGCATCAGGGTCTTTTCCAATGAGTCAACTCTTCTCATGAGGTGGCCAAAGTATTGGAGTTTCAGCCTCAGCATCAGTCCTTCCAGTGAACACCCAGGACTGGTCTCCCTCAGAATGGACTGGTTGGATCTCCTTGCAGTCCAAGAGACTCTCAAGAGTCTTCTCCAACACCACAGTTCAAAAGCATCAATTCTTTGGCGCTCAGCTTTTTTCACAGTTCAACTCTCACATCCATGCATGACCACTGGAAAAACCATAGCCTTTACTAGATGGACCTTTGTTGGTAAAGTAATGTCTCTGCTTTTCAATATGCTGTCTAGGTTGGTCATAACTTTCCTTCCAAGGAGTAAGCATCTTTTAATTTCATGTTTAACCAAAGAATGATTAATCTGTGATAGTAGAGTAACTTTGTGTATAAGAATACTCTTTATGGTATACAAAGGAGATGGACAAACTTGGGAGGGGGCCCTCTCCCTGAGCCTGCAGTTCATATCTCATTGGAGAAATGTGTTTTTGAACCCACTGGATGGCAGGGAAATTGGCTGATTTGCTGGTCAGAACTGGTCTTCAGTCAAAGATGAGCAGTAATGGACCCTCTGGAGTGCCGGCAGGGCAGGCGAGCCACAACTGGTCACCACTGCATGGCTGTGCCGTGCAGTAGGAGTGGGATGCCTGGCCTCCTGCAGCCCAGGCGGAGGCCTGCTGTTCCTGTGGAGGGGATGTGTAGTTGGGAGTAGCAGAGTGTTGAGAGGACTATGGGAAACACCCCTGGGGAGGTGATTGAGTGCAAACAATCAGGGGTCAATGTCAACAGGAAGCCCAAAATCTATATGGAGAGGGCAGCACAGAGATGACCATCAGGCCACCATGGGGCTACTGTGTCCCTGAGGGACAGTGCTTCTAGGTGAACGGCTAGGGCCAAGTACCACCAGATGTTCTCAGCACACTTAATCCACCATGCCACGGTCAGGAACCACCAGAGAGAGCTTTCCTCGTGCTGCTCCAGCACGCTCTAATGAGAGAGCTTAACATCATGTTCACTCCAACAGACAAATGCTTAAAGCAATTCCATCCACTGTCAGAGAGCATCTATTTTAAGGGTGAGTTGCAGCTGAAAGGCAATCAGTTTATAGGGGCACAAACTCCAGGCTCTTGATACTTTGTTTACTAAAGACCTTTCTTTCCATCTCCAGTAAAGATGAATGAAATTGATTAGGAAAATAGATCTGGCAGAGAAAGGATCTTCCCTGGTGGTCCAGTGGTTAAGATTCTGCACTCACAATGGAGGGGGCCCAGGTTTGATCCCTTGTAAGGGAACTAGATTCCACATGCTGCAGCTAAGTGTTTGTGTGCAACAACTAAAGATCCTGCATGCTACGATGAAGATTGAAGGTCCCTTGTCCCACAACTGAGACCCAGGGCAGCCAAATAAACATCTTAAAAAAAAAAAAAAAGATGAATGAGATTGAATTGAGGAAGCTGAGAGATCACAAATTTTTAACAGTTCCACTCTGCAGAGTGGTTTGCTTTTTCAGCAGTTTTAAGATACTTAAAAGTATAAGATACTTCAATATAGATAAGAGAATACAGACAAAGTATTGATCCGTATTTGGGTTTTTCAGGTTGGAGTAATAAGGGAGATAGTGAGCTGTGTACCAGAGTCTTCAGTCAGAGAGATGAAGCCTGCATGCGTGCTAAGTCACTTCAGTTGTGTCCAACTCTACAATCAGAATGGACTGGTTGGATCTCCTTGCAGTCCAAGGGACTCTCAAGAGTCTTCTCCAACACCACAGTTCAAAAGCATCAATTCTTTGGCGCTCAGCTTTTTTCACAGTTCAACTCTCACATCCATGCATGACCACTGGAAAAACCATAGCCTTTACTAGATGGACCTTTGTTGGTAAAGTAATGTCTCTGCTTTTCAATATGCTGTCTAGGTTGGTCATAACTTTCCTTCCAAGGAGTAAGCATCTTTTAATTTCATGTTTAACCAAAGAATGATTAATCTGTGATAGTAGAGTAACTTTGTGTGTAAGAATACTCTTTATGGTATACAAAGGAGATGGACAAACTTGGGAGGGGGCCCTCTCCCTGAGCCTGCAGTTCATATCTCATTGGAGAAATGTGTTTTTGAACCCACTGGATGGCAGGGAAGTTGGCTGATTTGCTGGTCAGAGCTGGTCTTCAGTCAAAGATGAGCAGTAATGGACCCTCTGGAGTGCCGACAGGGCGGGCGAGCCACAGCTGGTCACCACTGCATGGCTGTGCCCTGCAGTAGGAGTGGGATGCCTGGCCTCCTGCAGCCCAGGCGGAGGCCTGTTGTTCCTGTGGAGGGGATGTGTAGTTGGGAGTAGCAGAGTGTTGAGAGGACTATGGGAAACACCCCTGGGGAGGTGATTGAGTGCAAACAATCAGGGGTCAATGTCAACAGGAAGCCCAAAATCTATATGGAGAGGGCAGCACAGAGATGACCATCAGGCCACCATGGGGCTACTGTGTCCCTGAGGGACAGTGCTTCTAGGTGAACGGCTAGGGCCAAGTACCACCAGATGTTCTCAGCACACTTAATCCACCATGCCACGGTCAGGAACCACCAGAGAGAGCTTTCCTCGTGCTGCTCCAGCACGCTCTAATGAGAGAGCTTAACATCATGTTCACTCCAACAGACAAATGCTTAAAGCAATTCCATCCACTGTCAGAGAGCATCTATTTTAAGGGTGAGTTGCAGCTGAAAGGCAATCAGTTTATAGGGGCACAAACTCCAGGCTCTTGCTACTTTGTTTACTAAAGACCTTTCTTTCCATCTCCAGTAAAGATGAATGAAATTGATTAGGAAAATAGATCTGGCAGAGAAAGGATCTTCCCTGGTGGTCCAGTGGTTAAGATTCTGCACTCACAATGGAGGGGGCCCAGGTTTGATCCCTTGTAAGGGAACTAGATTCCACATGCTGCAGCTAAGTGTTTGTGTGCAACAACTAAAGATCCTGCATGCTACGATGAAGATTGAAGGTCCCTTGTCCCACAACTGAGACCCAGGGCAGCCAAATAAACATCTTAAAAAAAAAAAAAAAGATGAATGAGATTGAATTGAGGAAGCTGAGAGATCACAAATTTTTAACAGTTCCACTCTGCAGAGTGGTTTGCTTTTTCAGCAGTTTTAAGATACTTAAAAGTATAAGATACTTCAATATAGATAAGAGAATACAGACAAAGTATTGATCCGTATTTGGGTTTTTCAGGTTGGAGTAATAAGGGAGATAGTGAGCTGTGTACCAGAGTCTTCAGTCAGAGAGATGAAGCCTGCATGCGTGCTAAGTCACTTCAGTTGTGTCCAACTCTACAATGCTATGGCCTGTAGCCCGCCAGGCTCGTCTGTTCATGGGAATTCTCCAGGCAAGAATACCAGAGTGGGTTGCCATGCCCATCTCCAAGGGATCTTCCTGACACAGGAATCGAACCTGTGTCTCTTATGTCTCCTGTATTGGCAAGTGGGTTCTTTACCACTAGTGCCACCTGGGCCTCCAGGAGACAGTAAAGGACATTGCCAAGGAAGGAAGGAAAGGGGGAGTGGAGTAACAGACTCAAGAAGGAGAGACTTTACTAGAGGGGCCGAGCCTGCAGTTTGGAAACAGCTGAGGGAAGCCAGGAGAAGGCCAACTCCTTCTCTAGACCCAAGGGTTTGAAGAGATTGAAGACGTAAGGGAGTGAGTTAACAATGGAAGAAAGGTCCAGAGACCGTAGTCAGGGAAGGGGCTGGTCTCCAGCAGACTGCGCCTGAGTGGAGGCCTCCCACAGGAGCGAGAGTGTGACAGGAGGCTGCCTGTCCTCTCAGTAGGGTGTGTGCATGTGTGTTCCATCGTTCAGTGGTGTCTGCCTCTTTGTGACCCCATGGACTGTAGCCCACCAGGCTCCCCTGTCCATGAAATTTTCCCAGCAAGAATATTGGAGTGGGTTGCCATTTCAGAAATGGCAACCCACTCCAGTATAGTTGAGATAAAAATGAGATGACAGTGACTCACCTCAAATAACCTCACTTTGTCCCACGTCTTTTATAAATCAGAAGTGGTCTCAGTGATGAGATGAGGCTTGCAAGATCACAGAGAGGGTCCCATTCAGGCAGGGCTTTCTCAGTGTTCAGGGAAGTGGTCAGGGTCCTGATTAAGGATCTAGGATGTTTGTGCATTTTTTATTTAATTATTTGTTTTTACCTTAGATTTTTTTTTCCGTGTAAGAATAATATAACTACACTGCAGAAAATTTGGAAAGTGAGAAATAAAGGAAGAAAATAATAATTCCCACCCTAATATAACAATTCAAAATTTCTCCTCTTAGGGCTTTTTTTCCCATGTACATTTAAAAATATTTTTATACTCTTAATGACACACAGTTTTGTATCTTTTTACCGAACAAATCATAAGCATTCTTTATGTGACTGCATGGTCTTCACAAGTATAATTTTAAAGGTTTGCATAATAGCTCATTTGTTAGATGCATTCTCATTAATTTATTTCTCTGTCATTGGGCTGATTTTTTTAGAATTGTTAACAAGTTGCTCAATGATCTATGATTTGTGACCGTGACTGCGTATGACTGCTCATTCATTTTTGTGCCAGAGTCAGAACTTCTTAAATTCTGGTTTCAAAATCATAGCTATTCATTAAGTTTCCTAGGCTACATTTTGAATTCAGTATATCTTTGATGACATCATGGTGGAATGTCTTTTGTTCAAGAGGGAGGTACATAACTCTATCTGATGTTTCTTTGACTCAGCATCAAAGGCTTTTGTGCATTTTTGGTCTTTTATAAATCAGAAGTGAAAGAAGATAAAGGAACTCAATGTCTTTAGAAACAACACATTTCTATAGAGGCTATAGATCCGGAAGCTTATTCATTGTGAGCGTTTCTCACCCTATCCCCATGCCTGCTGTCCCCAGTTCAACTGCAACTGCCTCTCTCAGTGATTCAGTTCTCACCTGCATAACTGGGTAAAATATTAGACTAAAACACTAGGTGAAGTGTGTTTTGGGATGGATTTTAGTTACCAGCAAGCCAGTCATTGGGGAGCCTGGCTATTTTTACAGTCGAAAAAAAAAGAGGACGGCCAGGAACAAGGGTTCAAGGAATCCTGAAGAAATCTGTGCTCACTCAGTGAACCCTAAAGTGCCTGCTCCCTGGGTCTAGGGACAGAATTAATCTCAGAATCTGGAATGGTGCCATGCTCTAAGATTGGGGTTAAGTGGTCTTACCTGTAAAGGTTAGAGAAATGCAGGGAAATAGAACCAAGTAGCTGCCCTTCCATTATCACTATAAAACCAGAGCTTGGTGGGGGTGTGCTGGAGCTGACTGGTACGAATTCCCAAGAACTGATTGTTCAATTTTTAGGAATTTTGCAGCTGGTTGACTCATGTTGGTAGTTTGAAATCAGTTGTCATAAAGTATTTACACCATAAAAATGACCATTGCAGTATTAAACCGTAGAAGTGCTATAAACCAGACTCCAGAGAGCTAGCATTAAACATACATCAGCATGTCTCTGATGCTACCTCCATCTTTATCAATAGGCAGCTTCACATCTTTTCTTCTGGTTGAAGAGTCAATCTTTGTGACCCTCAGTGTTTTCATCTACAAAATGTGAAACCCTGAATTTATATCTGACAGATTTTAGAAATTATTTACCCAAGGAGATCCAACCAGTCCATTCTGAAGGAGATCAACCCTGGGATTTCTTTGGAAGGAATGATGCTAAAGCTGAAACTCCAGTACTTTGGCCACCTCATGCGAAGAGTTGACTCATTGGAAAAGAGTCTGATGCTGGGAGGGATTGGGGGCAGGAGGAGAAGGGGACGACCGAGGATGAGATGGCTGGATGGCATCACTGACTCGATGGACGTGAGTCTGAGTGAACTCCGGGAGATGGTGATGAACAGGGAGGCCTGGCGTGCTGCGATTCATGGGGTCGCAAAGAGTCGGACACGACTGAGCGACTGAACTGAACTGAACCTTTTAATTTCACTAATGGTATTAGCTCTGACTAGAAAGTGGTAGATATTTTTCCTCACAGACAGAAGCCGTGGATCCTGGTAGGATAATAGGCGTGACCCACCCAGTCTGAAGCAAGACTCTTGGCAGTCAAAGCCTGAAGCGTTGCAGAGCTTGTCATGGTGATGGGATAAGCAGGACTCAGAGCCCAGGTGGGCCAGTGGGATCAGAGGAGAGTCAGCCGGTCATTCTAGGAAGAAGCAGGTGAGTTCTTGTGGTTTGATGGATTAGGATGATGGACTGAGGTGGAGAAAGAAAAGGTCCAAACCCAGGCTAAAATCAGGGTTTCATTTAAACAGGTGAGACAATCACCTGACAAAGTGCAGGTGGTAGGACAATAGATACCAGAAAAAACAAAACAAACCTGTTTTTCAGAAATTGATGCTTTGGTTCAGGGGGAGAAAATCTAATCATTGATAGCACTGGAGAATACACGCTCTTTTTTGAATTGCCTAGCACACACACTACACACACAATATCAAAGTGTGGCATTTGCCAATATAATCTTCTAGAATGGAAAGTCCACAGTAGACTTTATCTTGATGAGCTAGAACCTTCATAAATGGTCTTGGTTCCTCGTCCAAAAAGACCCCTGAAAGACATGATAGGAAAAAAGTAGGGAAACCTCATTTTCCCCTTAGATTCTTCTCTTCTTTTTATGATGTTAACCACTCCTCCCACATTTTCTTTATTCCAATAGCTATTGTGGTTACTTTGATTTCAGAAACTCCTCTCAGAATTGGCTTGCTGCCTGAAGACCAGACTGTGTAACTGAGTTTACTAGCCTTTCTTTACATGTGAGCCTGCAAAGCAACAATTAAACCATGTTTAGACTGAGCAATTAAAAACAATACATTTCTTGTCATTTAAGTAGAGTTTTCAGGTGAAGGAATAGAACACCATAACCAGATAAGGACCAGCAACAAGCTAGAAATCTGGTCTCTGAGGAACAAGTACTGATGTGGAGACAGTTCACACGAACTTGATTAGGAGTTAGAGTCACTTAGGGGTCAGCATGAGAGCCCATTAGTGGGAACTGGAGTTTTTATTTCAGAGCAAGATTCTCCAGTCACCTTAGTGAGAAGCAGCATTACTCTAAGAACGTAGAATGAAAATGATTCATCACATAGTGTGGATTTGGGGGAACACCATGAACTATGTTATTGTAGAGGAATTGGTTTAGAATAGTCTCATTTTTTTGTGTGGTGCTAGTGGTAAAGAAGCCGCCTGTCAATGCAGGAGACATAAGAGATGTGGGGTCCCTGGATCAGGAAGATCCCCTGGAGAAGAGCATGGCAACCCACTCCAGTATTCTTGCCTGGAGAATCCCATGCACAGAGGAGCCTCGGGGGCTACAGTCCATAGGGTCACAGAGTCAGACACGATTGAAGTAGATTAGCACACACATATAGTCTCATTTTTTAGTAATGTAGTAGTGGAAGGGAAGTGTCATGTTCACAGATATGATTAATAATAGCCAATGAATGCTATCCTTCCATGAAACAGGAGTCATTTGCCATAGTTTTGTCATTGAAAGTTCTCTGATACTGATGTCAAGATTCTCCATCTTACAATTTTGACACAAGGAAACACCCATAAGTTTCTTTGACATAAAGCTTGTATGTGATTTCTTCAGTGTTGGAAGGTTTCATCATCTCAGTTGTTTCCTGATGTATCTTAATTTATCCTAATTTTTGCCAGTGTCACTTTTATTTCCTCTCTGTTGCCAAATTTATAGATCATACATTTATTTGAAACTCCATTAATTTCTGTTTAATAGGGTTAAATCATCTACATCATGCAAAGTTAAGCAGTATTTGCTAAATTTTATACCTAATATATATATTTTTAGTTTTAGCTTCTATTAGAGGAAATTTGACTTGCTGAATTTAAGTGGTATTTGATGAAAATTTATTAGACATTTTATAAGCTAAACCATACATCAACTGCATTTTTTTTTTTTTTTTTTTTGAAAACCAATGAGTTTCTCACAATATTTATCCTTTGTGCATTATGAGGTACAGGATGCGTTATGAGACTACTGATGTCGTGGACTTACATCATCAGCTTTTCCCTGCAGGCTTATCTACTCACATATATGCATGACAGAACATGTTTTTCAGCCTATTCAACAATAGAAACATAAAATTTTGATTAGTGAGAGTCCCAGAGTGGATGGTGGAGAAGGGGGTGGACTAGGGCCACAAGTTCTATCTTTCCATCCACAAAACAATTCTAAATCTGTATGACCAACGTGCTAATTATAAAACATGCCATCTGTGATGTTCACTCAAGGAAATAGGATTTGGGTGAACTAATAAAGTTGAGATGAGGACAGCACACAGTCTGCAATTAGGCATGGGGTATTATTAGTCATGGGTTCTAAAGGCAACCAGAAAAAAAATATATTAGTGGGGAAGAGGAAGGTACATGGCTAGTGTGAAATACTGCTGGCTACAGAGTGAAAACCATTTGGTCTTAAGAAAGCATATCTTATCAGGCCCTGTGGTTGTTGAGAAATTGGAGAATTGATTGATTACCCTTCACGACCGATGGACTGTGTGGAATGTACCAGATGAGCATTGATGTAAAACAGCTGTTTGTGTATTCCAATGCCAGCATCTAGGAGGCCAAATACAATTAAGATGCTCTGCCATAAAACAAAGACATCATTGTAATCATCAGGATGCTTTTTACACATTGTCCAAAGATCGTTGTGTAATTGTCTGACCCTCCTGATAAATTCTTTTCTGCCACTAAGCCAGTTCTTCTGAGAAATTAAACATGATTTAATCTTGAGAGGCTGAACGACTTACACATTAGTAGCCATGCAAGGCAGGCCTCAGTGGCGGAAGAAGGCGTGCTGCTCCAGCACTCCAGCTCAGTAGCCTCTCCGTGCCTTTTCTCTTGTTCAGTGGTATCACGACATCCTCACCACTGTCCCCCAATACCACGCTTTAGTCCCTGAGGATGTTAGAGAAATTCTGAACTGTTATTGTCATTATTTGTGTTCCATAAATGTTTCTAAGATGTTTCTACAACATCTACACAGTAAATCAGCTAGCTTATAGTCAGCCTCCTTAATTATAGCCCACAGACAATTGAACAGAAACCCTTTTCAGGAAGAAAGATTCTGCAATAAATTAAGAATAACTGGGTTTATAAAAAAAAGTCTTGATCAGACTCATCTTGGTTAAACCAACCTAGTCAAATTTTCCTTGCCTTTTGAAGTTTGAATTCTTCATTAATTAGAGTTAGAGTGGAAGTTTAAACTCCAGACCAGATGAACGTATAAGTTCCACATTCTCTAGCAGGCAAAGCACATTTGAACCTTTTATCCTTAATTCAACTCTCCAACACCTTTTACAGGTTCTGTTGTTTATTTGAAGGTAATAGGAAACTTTCAAAGATATTACCTGGAAAACCATTTGTAAAAATCTGCTATAAATTTAATATTTAATTCAAAGTATTTCTGTCCTTGGATTTTAAAACTTCTTGTTTAGGAGAAAAATGGGTTACTTTACATTTAAATTATTTTAATTTTTTTTTTTTAATAACCGTTTGTCTACAAAGTTTTAGCAAGTGCTAGTGAGGTGTTACTGAAACCAGATTGTCATGTAAAAAACTGACAAGATCACCTCTCAATCATCTACCACGATAAATAAGAACACTAAAACTCATGGTAATTTCTGCTGCTCTCTAACTGCGTCGGGGAAAGGGTTGCAGTGTTTGAGATGGACAGATGAAGCCCTTTTCTATAACCAGGAACCAAGAAATAAAAGGTCACTGTTTGGGGAATGGAAAAAAAGTTGTATCTGGTTGAGAGCAGAGAAGTAAAGGGGAAAGAAGGTTGAGCTGTAGAGCTTTATTTATTTTTAAAGCTAAAGGTTCAGCGTTTGGTTTTCACTCAATAGAAAGGTGCAGATTATGGTTTTCTTCTGCAGCTTCAGATCCACTATAACAATGGACAGGCCTGTGGAGATTTCACCAGCAATTCCTAGGCTGTCATCATGAAATGAAGGATTGGGGTAATATCGATAAGACAGTTTGACTTAAGGTGGAGAAGTACTGTACAGATGAAGGAATGAGCTCTCCACCCACCCATGTTTTTAACCTAAGTAAATTCTTTAATACTATATGTTACATTCTTTTATCTATGTAATACCATGGTTAGAGGGAATTTTTTTTTAATCTTGTATGAACACTTACTAATTTAGCAGTTCAGTTTCCTAAAATATATGTTTTCACCTTATATGTACCTTTAATTGCCTCAGAGCATTTTCATTGCTTTCAACCTTATCTGTTTCAACTTGAACTTAGATACTATTTTTAACCCAAGCATTAACTGCCTAATTAATACCAGAGGGCTTCTCCAATAGCAATTCATGGCTCCCATGCAGCAGTTAATTTATCCTGGCCTTAAGTGAAGAGGAACTAAAAAGCCTCTTGATGAAAGTGAAAGAGGAGAGTGAAAAAGTTGGCTTAAAGTTCAATATTCAGAAAACAAAGATCATGGCATCCAGTCCCATCACTTCATGGGAAATAGATGGGGAAACAGTGGAAACAGTGTCAGACTTTATTTTTTTAGGCTCCAAAATCACTGCAGAAGGTGACTGAAGCCATGAAATTAAAAGATGCTTACTCCTTGGAAGAAAAGTTGTGACCAACCTAGATAGCATATTCAAAAGCAGAGACATTACTTTGCCGACTAAGGTCCGTCTAGTCAAGGCTATGGTTTTTTCTGTGGTCATGTATGGATGTGAGAGTTGGACTGTGAAGAAAGCTGAGCACCGAAGAATTGATGCTTTTGAACTGTGGTGTTGGAGAAGACTCTTGAGAGTCCCTTGGACTGCAAGATCCAACCAGTCCATTCTGAAGGAGATCAACCCTGGGATTTCTTTGGAAGGAATGATGCTAAAGCTGAAACTCTGGTACTTTGGCCACCTCATGCGAAAAGTTGACTTATTGGAAAAGACTCTGATGCTGGGAAGGATTGGGGGCAGGAGGAGAAGGGGACGACCGAGGATGAGATGGCTGGATGGCATCACTGACTCAATGGACGTGAGTCTGGGAGAACTCTGGGAGTTGGTGATGGACAGGGTGACCTAGTGTGCTGCGATTCATGGGGTCGCAAAGAGTCAGACACGACTGAGCGACTGAACTAACTAACTAATAGCTTCCTCTGGTCCTCTTGCACTCTCAGGCTCTCCCTAAAGGAATGACCATGCCTAGCCCCAGCTGCTTTTAATTCTTTCACTTACAGCTGTTCCCCTTGAGTGAGGGTTACACTCACACTTAAAGGACACAGATTCTTATTATTTAGGAAATAATTTTTAAAGGACTATGACACAATACAAAATCTCATTACATAGTTCAAAAGATGGTGAGTGTGGTGAGGGTGAAAGATAAAGCTGTAACATTTGTGGAGCCCTTACATGCATCAGAAATTCTGCAGAGCACTTGTCATATGCTCTCATATTTAATGTTTACATTACTTACATTATCCCATTTTAGAAAAGAGGAAATAGAGGCACAGGCTCACAACTTATAAGAGGAAAAACTAGGAACTGAGTGGAGATCGCTTAACACTAAGACTTGCACTGTTAGGAGGTAAAAGAAAGAGGGGATTCAGCATTGAGTGAGAGCAAGATGACTTCTGGACGAAATAGGAAAGAGAGTGGAGCTGATGCTGTGTTCACATCTCAGAGCGAGCCTCTGTATTTCATCATTTGTGAGTTCGGTACTGCAGGTTCAAATATTATTTATTGGAAGGCAAAGGTCTATAGGCAAAGCAGCACAATGAAATAACCCAAAAAGAACTTCCGAAGGCTTTTCTGGAGAACCTTACATTCAGAACAAGCCATTGAGGACAAAAATTTAGGCTTGATTGCAGGGACTCCTTTGATATGCTGGATTTTTTAATTTAAAGGACCTTTGATCTCCTTCCCACTTCAGAAAAGCTTTTAAGGCTCCAAAAAGGATTGCTGAAAAAGCAAAGATTTGGGTAAGGTCCGTCCTACTTATTTTTTCATTAATTCTAATGAATCACTCCTGTAAAAACGCAATTCTGTCTCTGCTTTTGATAATTATTTGAGATAAGATTTGTGATCAGATATTTTAAACTGAAGTAAGTGGCTGCATTGCTCTTATAAACACACAGTAGATACACTTAATGATCTCATGTACTAATTAAAAAGCTTGAAAAACCTGGACAGGAAAATATGGTTCAACAGAATACTCTGAAAGGTTATTTTAATAATAATAATAATGATAATGGCAGCTAATACTTATTGAGGGCTTTCTACATACCAGGGACTTTTTGAACTGGTTCAAGTGTATAATTCTCTTTAATCCTTACAATGTCATACATGATATACATGGTAAGTACTAGTATCCCCACTTAACATATAATAAGTGAAATAAATTCTCCAAAACAAAACTGGGTTCAGATCCCAGAGCCTTCTTAACAACTATGCTATGGAAGAACCCAATTTATTTTTGTGAGTTCAGTTAATTAAGTCTTCAGGTTTATAAAGGTCATGGTTTCTGTAATATGAGAAGATATCTAAGCATTCTGACAGAAAAGAAATTTTAAACAAATTGTCAGAGCCCTAAAACTCCTTGGAAAGAATACCACATGATAGTCTGGAATGGTCTGCCGGTTCTTCTGTAAAGCAAATATTTTAGGATTTGTGGTTACACAATCTCTATTGCAACCATTTGGTCATTGTAACACAAAAGCAGCTATAGACAGTATGTCAACTAATGACCATGTGTATTCCAAAAAAACTTTATTTACAAAGGCAAGCAGTGGTCCATAGGGGACCCAAGTGCCATAGTTAGCCAACTCCTGATCCAGCGGATTGGTTTTCATGGCATGATCAGGAGCATCACAAGGCATGTGTTAGAAATTTGGGACCTTTACTCTAAACCTACTGAATCAGTTACTGTGGGGACATGACTTCTGTGTTTTAGCAAGCCCTCCAGGTGATTCTGATTTGTGCTACAGTTTGAGCACCACTGCTCTAGTGAAAGGGAACTAATGTTTGTTGAGTGCATGCTTTGTGTCAGTTGCTTCCAGTATTTTATTCTCGTTGAGTCTTTACAACGACCCTTTCAATTAGGTATTACTCCTTATTTTACAGTCGGTGCCACTAGGGCTCCAAGAGGTTAAATGACTTGGCAAAGATTGAAAAGAAATTAAATAGTAGAGCTGAGATTCAAACCAATGGCTGCCCAACTCCAAAACATACCATTGCTAACATAGCTCCAAAATAATTTTGAAGATCAATCCATTCCCACCTGCTGAATTTACAGTTGAAGAAATTATGAAGCAAATGGATTAGAAAGATTTATCCTAGCCTATTACTCATTGTCCCCAGTTAAGTGCTTTTTCCTTGAACCATGCTGAAACTTAAAGCAAGCAGAAATCTCCTTTAAATACTAGGCCAAATGCGATTACTCTTGAAAAGGCAATTCCAGGCTCTGCCTGGAATGATAGCCTCTGCTTCTTCCAAGGAAAGTCTAACAAGTTCTGTGCTGCTAAGGCAGATCCTAGAATTTCCTAGCCATTGCACCATAATTTGCATCTATGAGCATAGTTATAGAGTTTTATCTAGCCTCTCCTCAGTTCCTGCATGTAGAGACAGAGAGGTGATTTCAAATGTGTGTTTAAGATACGATGGAGAAGGAGAAAAGGTATTTATTGAACTTCTATGAATGCTAGAAATCATTCTATCCACTGTGTATATTTTAGCTCAAATAATCCTTTCAAGAACCAGTGGAGGTAAGAATTATCCTATTACAGAGGTAAATAAACTAAAAGGTAAAATAAATGTAACTGAATTGGCTAATGTCCCTTAACTGTCTGCACTTTATGTAACTTCAGAGCTCTTTCTTCTTTCTCATGTTGTCTGCTGCCCATATTTTGGATACTCCTTAGGGCTTGCCTCGTGGCTCAGACAGTAAAGAATCAGCCTGCAATGCAGAAGACTTGGGTTCAGTCATTGTGTCAGGAAGCTGCCCTGGGGAAGGGAATGGCAACCCACTCCAGTATTCTCACCTAGGAAATCCAATGGACGGAGGAATCTGGCAGGCTACAGTCCATGGGGTCATAAAGAGTCGGGCATGACTGAGCGACTTTCATTCACTCTACTAAATGACCTCAGTTGTGTTTTCATAATGTAGGAAGGTGGTCATGTGTCATCTATCCTAACTAGTACTGTGATATCTAAGAAAGTACTGTGAGTTTTTGAAAGGCTTTGTGCTGAAATTTTGATTTTTATTTTCAAAGGAGATATTTAAAAAACATTTTTATGCAAGTAAAACCAACTCTGAAAATGTGAACAAAAGCAATTGAATAGGAATGAATTTGAAGGATGCTTATTAACACTCCTCAGAATTTAGCATTTTGTACCTTAATACAAACCACTTTGTTATGACATATTTCCCTTCCCCCAGTTTTAGTGTTTTTTCATACATAACACTTAAAAGTCCCAGCCAGAGACCCATAAAACAATATTTTCCCCCATGTAATGGTTTCCTGCACATAGAGTTCAAAAACCTTGTCTCCTGGAAAACATTATAAAGAACTTCCACAGTATTAGAATGTAACTTACACTCCTTAAAGATCAGTAATGTTGATCATATCTTGAACATATTCCCATGTTTAAAACACCTCTTCCTGTAGTTGTCTTTCCATAGGTTATAATATCATACCCCTCCAAAATATTTTAAAAGGAAAATGAAGTGTGAAGTTCCTGCCTACAAATCATATATTTTGAACAAAATCCAACTAAGGATATTTTTAAAGCTTTGTTTCACAATGAACTTGAAAAATGAAGAAAATGCCTTCTCCCCTTTCTGTAAGTTAATGTGTTAGTTTCCCAAGGTGGCCATAATAAAGTATGGAAAATAATGTGGCTTAAAATGACAGAAATGTCATAAACAAAATGAAAAGACAACCCACAGTCTGGGAGAATATATTTGCAAGTGATGCTACCAACAAAGGATTAATTTCCAAAATACACAAATAGCTCAGAAAGCTTAATATCTAAAAACCAAACCACCCAATCAAAAAATGGGCAGAAGACATAAATAGACATTTCTTCAATGGGCAGATACAGATGGCCAACAGGCACATGAAAAGATCATCAACATTGCTAATTATTAGAGAATGCAAATCAAAGTTGCAATGAGGTTGTCACCTCACACCAGTCAGAATGGCCATCGACAAAAAGTCTACAAACAATAAATGCTGGAGTGGATGTGGAGAAGGGGAAGCCTCCTACATTGTTGGTGGGAATGTAAATTGGTACAGCCATTATGAAAAACAGTATGGAGGTCCCTCAAAAAATTAAAAATAGAATTACCATATGATCCAGCAATCCCACCCTTGGGCATACATCCAGAGAAATTATAATTCAAAAAGGTACATGCAGTCCAATGTCCATAGAAGCACTATTTACAACAGCCAAGACATGGAAGCAACCTAAACGTCCATTGACAGGTGGATGGATGAAGAAGATGTGGTACCTGTATGCAATAGAATATTACTCAGCCATGAAAAAGAATGAAATAGTACCATTTGGAGCAACGTGGATGGACCTATAGGTTATCATACTAAGTGAAGTCAGTCAGACAGAGAAAGATAAACCTTGTATGATATCATTTTTATGAGAAATCTAAAAAAAAATGATTCAAAATGAACAAAAGAGAAACAGACTCACAAACTCAGAAAACAAACTTATGGTTACCAAAGGGGACCATAAGCAGGGAGGAAGGGCGAGATAAATTAGGAGTTTGGGATTAACATATATACACTGCTGCTGCTGCTGCTGCTATATAAAACAGGTAAATAGCAGGGACCTACTGGATGGCAGGGCTTCCCTGGTGGCTTAGAGGGTAAAGCGTCTGCCTGCAATGTGGGAGACCCAGGTTGGATCCCTGGGTCGGGAAGATCCCCTGGAGAAGGAAATGACACCCCACTACAGTACTCTTGCCTGGAAAATCCCATGGACGGAGGAACCTGGATGGCTATAGTCCATGCGGTCACAAAGAGTCGGACACGACTGAGCGACGACACGTTTGACTGGATAGCATGGACTTCCCTGGTTGCTCTGCCTACAATGCAGGAGATCTGGGTTCAATCCCTGGGTCAGGAAGATCTCCTGGAGAAGGAAATGGCAACCCACTCCAGTATTCTTGCCTGGAAAATCCCATGGACAGAGCAGCCTGGTGGGCTACAGTCCATGGGGTCGCAAAAGTTCAGACATGACTGAGCGACTTCACTTTCTTTATTTCACTGTATAGCATAGGGAACTATACTCAATATCTTGTAATGACTTATAATGGAAAAGAATCTTAAAAAGAATTTTATAACTGAATCACTTTGCTGTATACTTGAAACTAACACAACATTGTAAATTAACTATACTTTTAAAATGACAGAAATATATTCTCTTACAGTTCTGAAGTCTTCAAGTCCGAAATCAAGATGTAGGCAGGCCCATACTCTCTATGTGAAATACTAGGGAAGAATCTTTGCCTCTTCCTAGCTTCTAGGGGTTTTGCTGTTCCTTGCCTTCAGCTGCAGCACTCTAGTCTCTGCCTCCACCATCACATGCCCTGCTTCGCTGTGTATCTGTCTCTGTATCTGACTATCCCTCTCCTTTTTCATGTACAGACACCAGCCATTCTATTTAGGGCTCACCCTAATATGCTTCATTGTAACTTGATTATATTTGCAAAGACCCCACTTCCAAACAAGGTCACATTCACAGGTACTGGGATCTAGGAATTCACCTAGCCTCTTGGGGAGACATAATTCAGACAACCACAGTTATCAAGTAAATAAATATACGTTGCTTCAGCCATGAGAATACCTCCGAGTACTTCAAAGTCATTGCTTATACAGGAACTAATTTATTATTTTCTAAAAGAAAAACTTGGTCAATAGTCAGATTTTCGGTTAATAAGTGACTTAAGGTGTACTTACTGCATCTGGTTGGCATGTATGAAGCTACTGTTTGGCATTTTAAAACATTATCGTTCTTATTAATTTGTCTCCTTAGAATTGTTCAATAACAACAATAATAGTTTAATAATATCTATAGATCAAAATCTTATGTGACAAGCATATACTGCTGCTAAGTCACTTCAGTCGTGTCTGACTCTGTGTGACCCCATAGACAGCAGCCCACCAGGCTCCCCCATCCCTGGGATTCTCCAGGCAAGAACACTGGCGTGGGTTGCCATTTCCTTCTCCAATGCATGAAAATGAAGAGTGTAAGGGAAGTCGCTCAGTCGTGTCCGACTCTTAGCGACCCCATGGACTGCAGCCCACCAGGCTCTTCTATCCATGGGATTTTCCAGGCAAGAGCACTGGAGTGGGGTGCCATTGCCTTCTCCACATTGCCCAGCACATATGTAATGCTATTATTCTTTTAATTCTTGTGATAATCCTATGAAGTCAGTACAGTTATGATTTATACTTTACAAATGAGAATACTGAGGCCCTGTGACATTGAGTAGTTTGTCCATAGCCACATAGTGAGTAATAACTGATGAGGCCAGGATTCAAGTTTCAACATTGGCTGACATCTGTGTCTTTGGTGAAGGGTACCTGTTTCCTTCCACTGAGGCAGGTGAGCATGCAAGGGCAGTTTGGACTGAAATGATGGGGTGCCAGCAGGGTACCTTTCTGCAGAGTCTCCTGTGCCAAAGTAGCTGGAACAGGTGTGTTTTCCTGGTGTTCATTCAATAGTAGAAGTGTGTTGAGCACACTTTCCATGGGTTAAGGACCAGAAATTGAAGTCAGTCAATCACACAATATACAAACAAGTAAATAAAACACAGACTTTAAAGCAGCCTACTATCTAATGGTCACCAACCTAGCTAAAAGAATTATGAATTATTTCACCTTTTGCTATAACCTTCAAGGCACATGATAGCACTTTTTAAAAAATATGTTCTGTAACAAAAAAGAAACACTAAGTAGAACAATGTGGATGGATCACCAAACCAACTGAGCAGGAGACAGACAAGAGAACATATAGTATATGGTTTCATTTGTATGAAGTTCTGGAAAAGGTAAAGCTATAGAAATAAAACCAGTGGCTGCCTGGGGCAGGGAAGGGAAGGAAACTGACTGTGGTGGAGGAGGAGAGAATTTTCTAGGGTGATATAAACATTCCCTATATCTGGGGTAATGGTTTTACAGGAATATGCATTTGTCAGAAACATTAGATGGTATACTTAGAGTGAAACATTTAAAAAACATGTCTATGGAATCTATTCTCCTCTGCTTAGTAAGTGGCAAATCCAGGTAGCTTGATCACAGTCCAGTTTCTTTCTAGAATGTTGTACTGATGTGTGTTTTCCTGGTGTTCATTGACCACTTGCACAAGTATTTGTTTATTTAGCTTTTTAATAGATATTGATTACTATTTGCTCATCTTTCATCAGGAAGAAAACTCCTAGGAATCACACAGAGGTGGTTAGTACCAAAGAGTTACTAAAGTTTCCCTGTATTTCTGAATTTTTCTCAAGTAAATTTCCATGCACTGGAACCATTTGGCTTATTTCTTAGCAAAGGGAATACTGCAGTGGTTTTTAAAAGTGAAGTTTCCTTCCTGGGAAAGTAACTTTTTCCCTAAGTAATGTAGAGAATTGGAGAAATTTATAAATTTTTAGAAATATGATTTCAAATAGTTGTTTTGGCACTTTATGTTTTATTTCAATTGCTTTGGCCATTCTTAAGCAAACATTTGAGAATTCCTGTGAAATATAACATGCTGTGGCTATTTAAAAGTTGATTTTATTACATCATTCTTCTCTTAATCATCTTGGATTGATGATTTCATATTTGATTTGGAAAATATCCCAGTTTACCCTTTTAGATAATAATGTCTAGGCATACTGATATTGATATTTTCTTTTTATTCACTTACTTAGCAGACTTGCATACTTATTCTAAAATTCACATACATGCTTTCACATATGTATGGTTGGAAACTATTTAATCATGACATTATGACAATTCTGTTTGGAAACTGTTTTTATTTAAAAGTCACACATTGAGTTATGTTTGGAAAATGTCGAAGTTTAATATGAAAAAATACACTCTATTTTGAAGTATTCCTTAAGAGACTGGACTAGGAAAAGGACTTGTTGAGGGACAGCTAGGGTGAGTATTGAGAAAGGAATAGGTGAATAATCTTTAAAATACATTTGAATATAAAAGGAATCCTAGACAGAAGATAAGCTGGGAAGCACAGAGAAAATAAGACATGTGGCAGAAGAAAGGATGCTTTCAGTACATCCTTTCAATACATGCTTTCAGTATGAAGCTCTCTCTTGTAATTTCTTAAGAAGACCGTCATGAGGATAGCTATCCCATTTGAGGAAGGAATCAAATTTGTTATAGGAGATGTTACATTTCTGCCAGCATCCATTAAGTTCTGAGCTGCCAGCATCCATTAAGTTCTGAGCACAGCATGCCCAGTTCTCGCTGTTACTTTTTTCAATGTCACTTTCATCTCCCCCAGTGGTCCCATCCCTTGGTGAGCTCTATCTTCTAAAGTCCCTCAGCCTGTGCTCTCTACAGCACTCATGTAGCATGCAAGATGAGTCTTTGTGGTAAACTTCATGATCTTTGGAGGCCAGCAATGGTGATTTTTCAAATTTGTATCCCTGGAACCTAGGACAGTGTTGGCATAGAGCAGGTCCTACTCAGAGATGATAAAATGTTATCAATAGACTACAACACCTACAATGCCTCTATATCTTCACACCCAGCATGACAGCACTTGGTACTTACCACTCTGTAGGGTGGTGGTTCATTTACAGGGTAGACTTCTGCTCTAGGCTGTAAGATTCTTGAGGGTGGAGATGTTTTGTTCACTTCCTTCCTCTCAATGTCTAGCACATCGTAAGAATCTAAGAAGTATGTATACAAATGTATGAGTGAGGGAACTGAATTGGGAGAGATGGATTTTGTTAGTCCTCTACAACTGTTTGTTCAAAAATATTGAGCAAATGACCTAAAATCTCTGTGTCTCAGTTTCTTTATATATATATATAATGAAGATATAGGATTTGATAATAATTAACGACCCCTTCCACCTCAAAAAATGTTTGATTTGATGATCATGGTAATAGCTTAAAATAGAAAAATGCTCTAGTTCAAATACTGTTAGTAAGCTAGATGATATCATCTCTTAGAAATTGGTTTTCTCCTGGCAGCAAACCTCTCATCACCTGGAACTCTAAGGACTCCAGACAGATGAACTTGCTGAAGATTTGTGGGATGACACTATATCATATCTGAATGGTCTAGAGGTTTTCCCTACTTTCTTTAAGTCTGAATTTGGCAATAAGGAGTTCATGATCTGAGCCACAGTCAGCTCCTGGTCTTGTTTTTGCTGACTGTATAGAGCTTTTCCATCTTTGGCTGCAAAGAATATAATCAATCTGATTTCAGTACTGACCATCTGGTGATGTCCATGTGAGAGCCTTCTCTTGTGTTTTTGGAAGAGAGTGTTTGCTATGACCAGTGCGTTCTCTTGGCAGAACTCTGTTAGCCTTTGCGCTGCTTCATTCCGTACTCCAAGGTCAAATTTGCCTGTTACTCCAGGTGTTTCTTGACTTCCTACTTTTGAATTCCAGTCTGCTATAATCACAAGGACATCTTTTTTGGGTCTAAGTTCTAGAATGTCTTGTAGGTCTTCAGTGAACTGTTCAACTTCAGGTTCTTCAGCATTACTGATCAGAGCATAGACCTGGATTACTGTTAGATTGAAAGGGTTGTCTTCCAATTATACAGTGGAAGTGACAAGAGATTCAAGGGATTAGATCTGATAGACAGAGTGCCTGAAGAAATATGGACAGAGATTCATGACACTATACAGGAGGCAGTGATCAAGAACATCCCCAAGCAAAAGAAATGCAAAAAGGCAAAATGGTTGTCTGAGGAGGCCTTACAAAGAGCTAAGAAAAGAAAAGACGTGAAAGGCAAAGGAGAAAAAGTAAGATATACCCATTTGAATGCAGAGTTCCAAAGAATAGTAAGGAGAGATAAGAAAGCCTTTCTCAGCGATCAATGCAAAGAAATAGAGGAAAACAATACAATGACGAAGACTAGAGATTTCTTCAAGAAAATTAGAGATACCAAGGGAACATTTCATGCAAAGATGGGCACAATAAAGAACAGAAATGGTGCAGACCTAACAGAAGCAGAAGATATAAAGAAAAGGTGGCAAGAATACACAGAAGAATTATATAAAAAAGATCTTCATGACCCAGATAATCATGATGGTGTGATCACTTACCTAGAGCCATACATCCTGGAATGCAAAATCAAGTGGGCCTTAGGAAGCATGACTATGAACAAAGTTAGTGGTAGTGATGGAATTCCAGTTGAGCTATTTCAAATCCTAAAAGATGATACTGTGAAAGTGCTGCACTCAATGTGCCAGGAAATTTGGAAAACCCAGCAGTGGCCACAGGACTGGAAAAGGTCAGTTTTCATTCCAATCCCAAAGAAAGGCAATGCCAAGGAATGCTCAAACTACTGCACAATTGCAGTCATCTCACACGCTAGTAAATTAATGCTCAAAATTCTCCAAGCCAGGCTTCAGCAATACATGAACCATAAACTTCCAGATGTTCAAGCTGAATTTAGAAAAGGCAAAGGAACCAGAGATCAAATTGCCAACATTTGCCAACATTGCCAACTGGATCATCAAAGAAGCGAGAATTCCAGAAAAACATCTACTTCTGCTTTATTGACTATGCCAAAGGCTTTGACTGTGTGGATCACAACAAACTATGAAAAATTCTGAAGGAGATGGGAATATCAGACCACCTGACCTGCCTCCTGAGAAATCTGTATGCAGGTCAGGAAGCAATAGTTAGAACTGGACATGGAACAACAAACTGGTTTCAAATCAGGAAAAGAATACATCAAAGCTGTGTATTGTCACCATGCTTATTTAACTTATAGGCAGAGTACATCACGCAAAATACTGGGCTGGATGAAGCACAAACTGAAATCAAGATTGCTGGGAGAAATATCAATAACCTCAGATATGCAGATGACTCCACCCTTATGGCAGAAAGCAAAGAAGAACTAAAGAGCCTCTTGATGCAAGTGAAAGGGGAGAGTGGAAAAGTTGGCTTAAAACTCAATATTCAGAAAACTAAGATCATGGCATCTGGTCCCATCACTTCATGGGAAATAGATGGGGAAACAGTGGAAACAGTGTCAGACTTTATTTTTTTTTTGGCTCCAAAATCACTGCAGAAGGTGACTGCAGCCATTAAATTAAAAGATGCTTGCTCCTTGGAAGAAAAGTTATAACCAACCTAGACAGCATATTTAAAAGCAGAGACATTACTTTGCCAACAAAGGTCCATCTAGTCATAGCTATGTTTCTTCCAGTTATCATGTATGGATGTCTGAGTTAGACTATAAAGAAAGGTGAGCACCGAAGAATTGATGCTTTTGAACTGTGGTATTGGAGACTCTCTACTCTTGAGAGTCTCTTGGACTGCAACAAGATCCAATCAGTCAATCCTAAAGGAAACCAGTCCTGATTGGAAAGCCTGATGCTGAAGCTGAAACTCCAATACTGTGGCCACCTGATGTGAAGAACTGACTCATTTGAAAAGACCCTGATGGTGGGAAAGATTGACGGCTGAAGGAGAAGGCGACAGCAGAGGATAAGATTGTTGGATGACATCACTGACTCGATGGACTTGAATTTGAGTATGCTCCGGGAATTGGTGATGGACATGGAAGCCTGGAGTGCTGCAGTCCATAGGGTTGCAAAGAGTCGGACACAACTGAACGACTGAACTGAACTGAACTATATCATAAATAGTTCATCATCAGGAAAAGACGAGAGACCCCAAACCCTGGAGAACAGATATGAGAAGGTAGTTCACTCCAATAGTTCAGCAAATGAAGCAAATTATTTAGACTTTTAACCAAAGGTTAATTTTCTAAGCACCCTCAGTTATCTTTCATTGCCTGCTCAGGAAGAACATTAGTTGGTTTAAGAAATTCTTTAAACTGGTAGGTAGAGAAACCTTGCATATCCTGCATACATTTGCTAAGCGCTATGTACCCACACTCTTATAAGCTCTTTGTGTATTATAACTTATTTAATTCTCATAACAGCCTCATTTGACTGAGGCAAAGATAGCCAAGGTTACACAGCTAATAAATGAAAGAAAGTGTGAAAGTATTGTTTGCTCAGTCATGTCCAATTCTTTGTGACCCCATGGACTGTAGCTTGCCATTGGGAATTCCATGACTCCTTTCTCCATGGAATTCTCCAGGCAAGAATACCGGAGTGGATTGCCATTCCCTGCTCCAGCGGATCTTCCCAACCGGGGGATAGAACCTGGGGCTGTGCATTGCAGGCAGATTCTTTACCATCTGAGCCACCAGGGAAGGCAGGGTTCAAATCCTCACTGACCCCCAAAAGGATGTTAAAATGATGCAGCTTTTATAGAAATCTCACTTTCTTAGGTGTGGGTATGGGGGTCTCAAAAATGATTAATTTACACTTTAAGACAACAAGGATTTATTACCTTCATTCCAAACAGCTCTGCCTATGAGTAGACTATAGACATGATTTCCAGACTCTTTGCATTTGTTTGGAAAGCCAGTTACCATTGCTCAGAAACTGACAATGGGATTGCCCTAATGGATGATCTGAACTTTATCCAGGTATGGCGGGTCCCAGGAGCAGATCTTGTCTGACAGAATGTAGCTGTGCTGTCAGTCAGCCTGCTGAGGCAGGTGGACCCTATTATGAGTTACAGAACTGAGCAAAGGACTTACAGGAGAAGGTCACTCTTTCCTCTAGACAGAAGAGGGAGTATTTATCAACTGGCTCTTTGGAGAGGTTTTCCTCTATTGCTTTCATTTTCCAGAGATTCTGTAAACCTTATGATTTGGGACAAAGAACAAGGGTAATTATGGTTTATATTCTTATTCATATTTCCTTTATAATATGTTCCCATATTCACATTTAATAACTGTAAATAAAACTATCACACACAGAGCCCCTTTCTTTGACATAAGCGGAGTTCTCTTCCAAAATGCTGGCAAGCCTTCTTACTCCTCTTACTGGAACCAAAGTGTTTTGGCCAGTATGTCTGAGTCTTTCAGCAGTATTATTTATAAGAGAATCACATTTATTATTTTGGCTTATATTCCCAAAATATTTGCAGCAATTTCTGAGTGGGATATGCCTACCCCTTAACTTGGAAGACTAAAAAAGGCTCATGTGTTTCTCCTTAATGAATTCAATCAGTCCTGGAAACCTCAAGTATTAAATAAGATCTCCCAGAATTTTGTTAATTCACGTTGTTTTCTGATGAAACAGTTGAATTTTCTACTCATTAAAAAGTATGCGTTTGGTATGGAAACCAAATCCTCACCAGGGACTGAATCCCTCCTATGACAGCTAAACAAGCTGTTGTCCAGCTTCTGACAACAGCCACAGGGGCTGGGAACTCATTTTCAAAAGAAAAATTTTTCCCTATTTTTTTTGACAACTCATTTTTAGAACGTTCTTAAGCTAAATTATTTCCTTAGAGATCTTACCTTCATGAATATTCTTTCTTGCTCTTCTTTGTGGGCTCCTCTTCCTTCACCAAGCTTATAAATTTTGGCGTTTCTCAGAAATCAATATGCTTTTCTTATATCACACACTGTCCTTTGACAATCTGTAGTTTCAAGGTTCACCTACATAGTGATAGGTATGTCTCAAGCCCAGCCTTTTATGCTGAGCTCCAGGTCATATCTACCTGGCTAACTCACACTTAGCTTATGTTATTTTAACCCAAACTTGTTTTGCTCTTCCTTAGACTTTTGAATATGGTGAATGATCACTCCCTGATGGCTCAGATGGTAAAGCGTCTGCCTGCAATGTGGGAGACCCGGGTTCGATTCCTGGGTTGGGAAGATCCCCTGGAGAAGGAAATGGCAATCCACTCCAGCACTCTTGCCTGGAAAATCCCATGGACGGAGGAGCCTGATAGGCTACAGTCCACGGGGTCGCTAAGAGTCGGACACGACTGAGCGACTTCAGACTCAGACCATTCACTCAGTATTCCTGAGAAGACAAGAAGTTGCTTTGGATTTCTCCCAGTCACAGTCCATCAATCATATAGCCCTTTTGATTTTTCCATATTAAAATCTCATGTATTTCTCTGTTTCCCCAACTCTACCACCAAAGGTCTTCATTGTTTCTTGACTGATAATTATTTTGTCTCTTTGCTCCAGGATTCACCCCTTCAGTCTTTCTCCTTAACTTCTTCATAGTGAACCACCTAACCTTTAAATTTCTTGACAGCATCTGCTCAGAATTCCTAAATGATTTTATCTTATGAGAGGATAATCCTAAATGCATTTGATGGCATTTACAATCATATAGACATACCCATTGGGATGGCCATGTATAATATATTAAGAACTCCCACAACTCAAAAACAACCAGTCCAATTTAAAAAAAAAAAAAAAAGGCAGACTTGAAAAAATGCTTTCCAGAGAAAATATGCAAAGAACAAGCAAGGAAAAGATGAAGAAAATCACTAACCATTCTGTTCAGTTCAGTCGCTCAGTCGTGTCCGACTCTTTGCGACCCCATGAATCACAGCAGGCCAGGCCTCCCTGTCCACACCAACTCCCAGAGTTCACTCAGACTCATGTCCATCGAGTCAGTGATGCCATCCAGCCATCTCATCCTCGGTCGTCCCCTTCTCCTCCTGCCTCCAATCGCTCCCAGCATCAGAGTCTTTTCCAATGAGTCAGCTCTTCCCATGAAGTGGCCAAAGTACTGGAGTTTCAGCTTTAGCATCATTCCTTCCAAAGAAATCCCAGGGCTGATCTCCTTCAGAATGGACTGGTTGGATCTGTTGCAGTCCAAGGGACTCTCAAGAGTCTTCTCCAACACCACAGTTCAAAAGCATCAATTCTTCAGTGCTCAGCTTTCTTCACAGTCCAACTCTCACATCTATACATGACCACAGGAAAAACCACAGCCTTGACTAGACAGACCTTTGTTGGCAAAGTAATGTCTCTGCTTTTGAATATGCTATCTAGGTTGGTCATAACTTTTCTTCCAAGAAGTAAGCGTCTTCTAATTTCATGGCTGCAGTCACCATCTGCAGTGATTTTGGAGCCCCCAAAAATAAAGTCTGACACTGTTTCCCCATCTATTTCCCGTGAAGTGATGGGACCAAATGCCATGATCTTCGTTCTCTGAATGTTGAGCTTTAAGCCAACCTTTTCACTCTCCTCTTTCACTTTCATCAAGAAGCTTTTTAGTTCCTCTTCACTTTTTGCCATAAGGGTAGTGTCATCTGCATATCTGAGGTTATTGATATTTCTCCCAGCAATCTTGGCTCCAGCTTGTGCTTCTTCCAGCCCAGCGTTTCTCATGATGTACTCTGCATATAAGTTAAATAAGCAGGGTGACAATATACAGCCTTGACATACTCCTTTTCCTATTTGGAAGCAGTCTGTTGTTCCATGTCCAGTTCTAACTGGGATGTAAAATATAGGTCTGATTAGTGGCAAGCCATCAATATTAAGGCTTCCCAGGTGATGCTAGTGGTAAAGAACCTGCCTGCCAGTGCAGGAGATATAACAGACCAGGGATTTGTTCCCTTGGTTGGGAAGATCCCCTGGAGGAGGAAATGGCAACCCACTCCAGTATTACTGCCTGGAAAATTCCTATGGACAGAGCAGCCTGGAGTGCTATAGTCCATAGAGTTGCAAAGAGCCAGACACGACTGAAGTGACTTAGCATAGCACATCAACATTAAAACAGGAATCATTACCATTTGGGGAGGTTTGATGGTAGATGCATCTCAGTTTAAACTGATAGCTTAAGTAACTGTAGCATTTGTTTCGTTTTGTCCCCAGGCAAGAACAGGGCTTGCTAGAGAAGAGAGCTGTTTCTTTCTGTGAGAGGTCAGTTTATTCCCTGCCTCCAGTGTAAGCTTCATAGGGTTGTGGACAATAAGCAAATTTCAAATGTGAGGAAGGAAAGGGGTTAATATTTAATGTATAAAATTCATTGCTGGAATTGAAATCTGCAGTCGCTCAGTATGTTCAATTCAAGAAAACTTCTGCCCTGTTTCTTTACTGTGGTGCAATGAATGAATTCAGTTTCCTAATAATAGACACGATTTGTGAAGTATGTTTAAGTCTTAGAGTAAAATATCAAACAACCAATAAGCATGAGAGTCAGTCAGGAAGCAACAGTTAGAACTGGACATGGAACAACAGACTGGTTCCAAAAAGGAAAAGGAGTCCGTCAAGGCTGTATACCATGAAATTAAAAGACGCTTACTCCTTGGAAGAAAAGTTATGACCAACCTAGATAGCATATTCAAAAGCAGAGACATTACTTTGCCAACTAAGGTCCATCTAGTCAAGGCTGTGGTTTTCCCTGTGGTCATGTATGGATGTGAGAGTTGGACTGTGAAGAAGGCTGAGCGCCGAAGAATTGATGCTTTTGAACTGTGGTGTTGGAGAAGACTCTTGAGAATCCCTTGGACTGCAAGGAGATCCAACCAATCCATTCTGAAGGAGATCAATCCTGGGATTTCTTTGGAAGGAATGATGCTAAAGCTGAAACTCCAGTACTTTGGCCACCTCATGGAAAGAGCTGACTCATTGGAAAAGACTGATGCTGGGAGCGATTGGAGGCAGGAGGAGAAGGGGACGACCGAGGATGAGATGGCTGGATGGCATCACTGACTCGATGGACATGAGTCTGAGTGAACTCTGGGAGTTGATGATGGACAGGGAGGCCTGGCATGCTGTGATTCATGGGGTCACAAAGAGTTGGACAAGACTGAGCGACTGAACTGAACTGAACTACTACTATTATTATCATCATCAGAAAGACCTGCAGTCCTAATGTGACTCTGCCAGTCATTGGCTCTGTAACTATAGTTTTATCTTCAAGTCTGTTTCATAATGTATTAAGTTGGAATAAATAGTACCTGGACTGCAGACCTCACAGGATGCTTGGGAGGCAGTAACATTCGTTGAGCACGTGCTATGTGCCAAAGACTATTTGGTACCTTTCATAGATTATTTCATTTAATCTTCATAGTGCCCACATGAGCAGGAATAGTAGTATTACCCTTATTTTGCAAATAGGAAAACTGAACCTGAGAGAGATTAAATAGTGTATCTGAGATCACATGGCTTCTAAGTGGCAAAGCTAGGATTTTATTCCATACCGGGCTAAATCACTCTACCTGTGGCAAGCATATGTACCTTTTCAGCTATAAGCTGTAGACCTACCTGTACAAATATATGTGCATGAAAAGAGCATTGATTCTCTCAGAGAAGAAAGGAGATTTTACAAATTCCTGTGGATTTCCTAAAAAAAAAAAAAAAAAAAATATGTGATTTCACAAGCCAAAAGTAACAGAGTTAGCAGAATCTTTTGTAAATATCATATAACCAAGGTGAAGTTTGTATAATATTAAAACCATCACCCATTATTTCCATAAATGTGCTTAATATCACAACATATTTAAAAGAAGCTTTCCACACAAAGAAGATATTCATTCATGTTATTCAAATGCTATTCAACTTTCACATAATGGAAACAATGTTTTGTACAATCTGGTCCATGAGCTTAAAAATCCTTGCTTTTATATGCCTTCATTTATAAAATGCTGACGGGGGGAAATTCACCTACTGTCATCCAACACTGTTTTGAATTTTATTCAAACCAAGGATTTTTAGGAAGAACATCCATCTTTTGCTAGAATTAGCTGGTTATCCTTGAAGACACACTCGAGTTTTTTCCATTTCTTGTATTTCCTAAATATTTTCTGTCCGCACATAGTATTTCTTTAACCAAAGTAATGCTCCATGCTTTTGTGCTGGCAGTAATGAAATTCTAAATACTTTCCTCTTGATTATATATTCTAAAATATACTATCCTGGCCCTAGGCTACAAAAATTTTGTTTTACACATTGGAAATAGTGGTAATGAGGGTGGGGAAATTTTAAAAAAGTAAATAATCTCTGAGAAGAAAGTGATCAGTGATAAGAGTGGGCAGATGCTATTCCAAATCCCTAATTTTGAGACAGTTTAAACATCAAAGTATTTTTAAATTTCATTTATTTTTATTCAGTATTAACACAAACTATTCCATTAATTTAAAGAGCTGTTAGAGCTCTTAAAGAGTTTTTAAATATGACTGAAATTTCCTCTGAGAAGAGAAGTGCTTTGTATGTGATCCAACTAATGCCTTCCAGTCAGTTTACTTCCTAATATTTAAAATGTGGAAATAACTGAATAGACAGACTTAAGTGAAGAGCAGCAATGAAAAGAGAAATTGGTTCTTGAGTCTTACCCCCCACTATTTCACTCACACACACACACACACACACACACACACAACAAGTGTACAGCAAAAGAATTTAGATTTAATCTGTGTGCGAACATGACACAAAATAAGATAGAAGGGAAATAACTCTGTATGATTAGTTCATATGATTAGTAAAGGCTTTCATGTTTTCTTGAACAAAATAGGAGGCATATTATATTACAGTAACTATTAAAGCCTAAGAATTTTATGTCAGGTAAAATAATTCAATAAAGTGCAATTCAAAGGGTAAATTTAGAAAATTTCATCTTGGAATTCTTGCCAACCTGAAACCTTTGCAATCTTTGAATAAATAAAAGTGTGACTATGTTAGAAATCTTATTTTAGAGCATAAAAGGGTCAAATAAAATCATTTGGTTTCAGTTTTCCTATTGGATGAGAGCCAGTGGAATCAACAGTAGTTATATTGAGTCCTGCTGTTATTCACACACTCCTCTTATTTTCAGGTCTGCCTGGAAACAACTGTGACAGACAGATAGGGCTGGCACAGAGAGATCAGAAATGAGAGAGCCATTGCCAAACAAAGACCTAGATGAGCCTCAGAGAAGCAGCCATGGACAGACTGCAGAAGTGTTTGAAGCTAAAAAGCAATGCATTTATTTTTAGCAGGGAAAGAAACAGTCTTTCACAAAACTCCCTACCATAACCCTTTGAGTAAACGGTAATTGTTCATGTACTTGCCAACAGATTCTTTAAGCCTAAATCCTAAAATTGTTTTTAAACATCAACAGTGTACCTAGGGTAGAGGGAATGTTGATGGAGAGAAGTGGGACACACAAAAACTTAAAAGTACTAATAATGTCATATTTCTTATATGGTACTGTTGGGTTTTTTTGAAAAACTTACATAAGCACATAGTGAGGCTTCCCTGGTAGCTCAGTTGATAAAGAATCACCTGCAGTGCAGGAGACCTGGGTTTGATCCCTGGGTTGGGAAGATCCCCTGAAGGAGGGCGTGGCAACCCACTCTAGTATTCTTGCCTGGAGAATCCCCAAGGACGGAGGAGCCTGGCAGGCTGCAGTCCATGGGGTCACAAAGGATCAGACACATCTGAGCAACAAGCACAGCCCATGCACATGGCATGCTCACTTTCAAGGATATATTTCTTGATAAAATTTTTTAGCATTAAGAGATGCCATTTAGTGTGCTAATATGATTCCAAGCACCTCAGGTATCTGTTAACATACCTTAAAACTATCATAAGAAGTATTTTATTTATGTACATATAGAGCAGTGTCACACTCTTCTTAAACGATGTAACATTATTTTTCCAGCAACTTTAAGACTAGAATTTCATCCTATGAAAAATGAAGGAAATTGCCAGAGGAGAGAGTCAGGAAAAGTAAATCTGAGTAGAAATTTTCCTTTCCCTCTTGAAATATCTGTTATTCCCATAAAATGGCTCCATAACAATAGTTCTGTAAAGAAACTTATGTGGAGATAGACTAAGATGGTTAGAAAATATATCTTTTTATGGAATTCTCCCCCATTTAGTCTCGCTTCTATCTTCAGCATGCTACCAAGTTTGGTATCAGGAGCACATTGTTTGCAGCAATTATTTTTTAATAGAAAGAAGGAAGGGTTGGGGGAGAAATCCCTGAAGTTTTGAAGGCAAATTCCAAAGTTTCCATTTTGATTTTACTTCATATATTCATTTGAAAATTAATGGCTTTCTGCTAACACTGTATCTTTTGGAATTCATTCAGAAAAGCTTTAAAAAATGGAAATACTGGCAGATTGTGAGCTTCAATGGCACCAATGGTGCCACTGTAACACTTGATTACATAAAGCAAGTTGCTATTGTAACAAATATCCCTGTGGCCATATTTTAAAAAATTTTAAAACTGTGTACACACACACATACATGCTTGTCTGAAGGGCAGACCAAAATAAAATATTGGAATACTTAGTGGGACAGTCTATTGTACGTGCATCCCTTCTATCTTGTCCAGTGTTTGGACTCAGATTATCCTAGTCTCTTAGCTATAACCTTAAAACTGTTTAAGGTTCCCTGCCAGAAAGAAGTGAGTTATCTTTCAAGTGGTAGCTTCCATTTAGTTCACTTTCTCAAAGGACCAATATAGAATCTATGCTCAATAACTAGAACAATGATGAGCCATTATACTGGAAGAGTGAGAAACAGGTACCTGGGATAGCAAAGATAATTCATAATGGAGTGTGGGCTCATCTTAGGTCTTGGTACTTCCAGGTTGGTTTTTTTTTTTTTTTTAAACAGGAAGCTAGACTACAGGAGATGTGAAATGATCCAATCAGATTAACCTTGAGATTCTGTTCAAAGCGGTTAGGATTGTATGGAATTAGAATGGTAGACCCTTGGTATTATACAAAATGTGTCTAGAGTGTATGTGTTTCTGTCTGATTTTAAGTTTAGTCCCAATAAATATATTATACTCCCCATAAAAAGTCAGAATAAAACACTCTTCCAGCACCACATGGCTCAAAGCACCTTGAAGAACCTGGGTATCCACTTGAAAGAACCTATTATGTACAGCTTACTAGCTTCTGGTCCAGCAAACCAAGAAAGGAAGATCATTCTACTAACTGTATCAAATGCACATTTGAGTAAATTCATGAGATTGAGAATAGGACAAGAACAAAGGAAGAAAAATCCTAGCATAAATAGGCTGGGGAAGGAAACAGTGGCAGCAAAAATCAACAAAGTCTGAGTGATAAGAGACAGGAAATCTATACTGGATCAGAACTGAAAAATTTTCTCACCATCCAACCTGTTTTCATCAGTTTCCCTAGGGAGGAGGGATTGAGGATTTTATCATTTATAATCTATTGTATATAAACATGCCTTAGTTAGCTATGTGACAAATATATATAGTTATCATCCCAAAGTGCTCATTCAGTTACTTTTATGCAACTTTTTGTTGCCTTCTCAAAGTCTGCAGTTAAAGAATCGTTCCAGCTATTAGCCTAGGGCTCCCACCTGGTTATTGCAGCCAGAGTGAACATCCCTATTACCTTAACAGATTCTGTGTCCTTAACTAAGGTGCATCATGTTCTAAACACAAAAGGAAATCAAATTCTAGAACCCATCTTTTAAAGTGATCAAAGTTTATCTCTCAAATATTTTCTCAGTTTCCAAGGAATGATGGCCATTTGCACTAATATAAAAGACACTTCTGGACTAGTGGATAGAGAAGAAAATTAGGCTAAATCCAAATTCCTGAAAGATGCTCTGTGATCTTTCCAGCCTCATCTCTATATTGTAGCCATTCCAACTGGTCATGCGCCAGAGCCTTTTGTACCTCAGCCTGCATTGCCACTTCCATCCAGACTGGCTTGAACTTCCTTGTCTATTTGGCAAATACTCATTTTTAAAGATTTGAGCTTTACACGTCCCCATTCATTCTCAATAGAATTATGTTTTATCTCCTTTGTGCCTCAGCTACCCTATATCACCAGTTGATTTTTCTTTCTTTCTTTTTTTTTTCTTCTATCAACTGTCGGTTGGTTTTTCTTACTAGATTCTATCCCAAGCAGGTTATAAGCTCCTTAAGAGTAGTAATTGTGTCAAATATCTTCATGACCCTTGAAAGTGTTTGTTGCTCAGTCATGTTCAACTCTTTTGTGACCCCATGGACTATAACCCATCAGGCTCCTCTATCCATGGAATTCTCCAGGCAAGAATACTGAAGTGGTTTGCCATTCCCTTCTCCAGGGGATCTTCTCGACCCAGTGATTGAACCCGGGTCTCCTGCATTGCAGACAGATACTTTAACATCTGAGCCACCAGGGAAACCCTCTTGACACTTGGTCTTAGAACATAGTAGGCATGCCAGCCACTCTTTCATTATTCATTCATTCATTCAATAAATATCTAAACATGGAATTTTAGTTAAGTCAATTATTCTGTCCAGGTACATATGAATAAGAGCACTTACTCATGGAAAGATTTTACAGGCATTCAGTAAGTACTATGTTCAGTAACTAAGTCAAGAATGATTGGACATGGTAACATATGATAATAAGCTTATCTACATCACAGTTATTTGTAAACTTGTTAAAAATTCATATTCCTGAGTCCCACCTCAAACACAGTCTCTAGACATAAAGTTCAGAAATCTGCAATTATAAAAGGAACTCATGTGACTTATATGCATCCTAAAATTTGGAATCATTGGATTCCAAAGAGGGCAGATTTCAGAATTTGATAGATCTGAAAAGGGTTCCAATTCTACCATTTATTAGCTATATAACCTTGAAAAAGTCAATTAGACTCTTCAGGCTTCAGTTTTCTTACACAGAAAATTAATATAATAACGTCTCCTCATTGGGTGATTGAGATAGTTATAACATTAGATATGTTAAAGTACCTAGCACTGTGCCCATTACATAGAAGTTCTTGGTAATATTAGCTCCTTTCTTGCCTTCCTACTCCAGTCTCACTTTGCTCCTCAAGGTCTCTTCAACAATCAGAATATGTGAAAATAACCACTATACATGTCCCTTAGTCAGCCTCCATGCAGAATCCAAACAATTTTGGCATCATCACAATAATTTTGAATATGACTGCTTGAATTCCATGCACATGCTAAATATTCACTTTGCTTTTTCATCTCATGCATCTCTTTAGACTTTGATTTGGCTTATATTAAATTTTTACTTTGGCAGAAATAGATATCCCCTTTCTAAAGTATGCCAAGACTTGCAATCATGTGACAGAAGCTATAGGCATTTGTTGTTGTTGTTGCTGTTTTGTTGCTAAGTTGTGTCCAACTCTTTTGTGACCCCATGGATTGTAGCCTGCCAGGCTCCTTTATCCATGGGATTGTTCAGGCAAGAATACTGGGATGGATTGTCATTTCCTTCTCCAGGGGATCTTCTTCACCCAGGGATCAATCCCACATCTCCTGCATCAGCAGGGGTGGATTCTTTACCACTGAGCCACCAGGGAAGCCTCATAGGCATTTGTTATTTGGGGGATTGGTCTGGCAAATTGACTTTCCTCCTCTTCCTTGGAATAACAAATATTTCTATGATCTTTCATAATATTGCCACTGTTGTTGCAAGAATCTTATTTCACTATATGGAAGAGTCTATTCTGTTTCTATACCTCAAAAAATACTCTTACCATTAGTTTATTTTGCCTTTTTTTAAAAAAAAGTATAGGGGCTGTATCCGGAGAAGGCAATGGCACCCCACTCCAGCACTCTTGCCTGGAAAATCCCATGGACAGAGGAGCCTGGTAGGCTGCGGTCCATGGGGTCCCTCAGAGTCGGACACGGCTGAGCGACTTCCCTTTCACTTTTCACTTTCATGCATTGGAGAAGGAAATGGCAACCCACTCCAGTGTTCTTGCCTGGAGAATCCCAGGGGCAGGGGAGCCTGGTGGGCTGCCGTCTATGGGGTCACACAGAGTTGGACACGACTGAAGTGACTTAGCAGGGCTGTATCCACTTTTAAATTGTTGAACAAGATAAAATAGATACAATTCAAAATTCCATATTGAATTTTTTTAATATCCTTAGTAAGGTAAGAGGAATTTAAACTACAGGTGCTGAAAGAGAATCCTAAGTGTGAGTTGGAATTCTAATGTGCCCCTGCAGACGGATAGCTATTTCACAATCACTTTTGATGATGGTATTGTATCACTGGTTTCTATAAGTTAGGTTCTCTGTTAAAGTAGCATTTTGTATGAATATTCATGTAAGATACACTAAATATATGATATGAATTGTTAGAAAATTGTAGTGCTGACTCTGATGGGGAAAATGAACCTTATTATGCTGCTGCTAAGCTGCGAAGTCGCTTCAGTCATGTCCGACTCTGTGTGGCCCCATAGACAGCAGCCCACCAGGCTCCTCCGTCCCGGGGATTCTCCAGGCAAGAACACTGGAATGGGTTGCCATTTCCTTCTCCCATGCATGAAAGTGAAAAGTGAAAGTGAAGTAGCTCAGTCATGTCCAACTCTTAGCAACCCCCTACCAGGCTCCTCCATCCATGGGATTTTCCAGGCAAGAGTACTGGAGTGGGGTGCCATTGCCTTCTCCGAAACCTTATTATAGGACAACCAAATACATAATGAAATTCAAGAGAAGCAAGACATTCTATTTGGCCCTTTAATACTTTCAAATGATAACTATTCAACTAGTTCTAGAGGAAAAGTATATATCATGTCTTGCCTTACATTTAAAATTCAAAGATCTGGATTTTTTCCTCTACTGTGTTGTTTCCTCAGCTTCTTCACTCTTAAGTTACCCTCTAAATCAGATTCCATCGATACTCATTTGCCAGTTGCTGTGCAACTATTTCACCTAATTATGGATTCTCTGTAGTCTGCTTTCATCCAGCCTATCCTTTTCATCAGTAAAATAATGTTTCCTTTATAGTCACATGATTCTGAGAAAAATAGTATCCAGTTAATAGAAAATTGGTCTCAAAAGAACTGAATATGAAAAACACTGTTTATTTCTGGTTAGAGGCATATACACTTATTTTATAATTTCAAATATAAATTCTATCCTTGCTAGAAGACCATTCCAGTAGAGGGCTCCAACTTGCTTTTACATGTTATAGAGGGAAAATCCCCAAGAGGTTTTTGAAGACTGACTTGCAACATTACACTTAAAGTGTAGAGTTTTCTCCTGATATAACTATGCAAGTATGTATCTAACTACCTGTTTGGTTGTCCTAGAGCCCCGCTCAGTTTAAGGATCTGCCTTTCTCTAGCTACACAAACTCATTTTAATCCATTTATTTCAGCTTTTAGCTTCTTCCCTAGCATATTCTCTAATGTTCATTATTTTAAGCCATCCCCTGTCCAACTATCTCCCTCAATCCTGAAACCTTTATTACTTTTTTCCCTGATGTATGTTCCAGCTTTCTTGCATGTTTAGCTTATGTTTTGTAAGTGCATTGCTATTTACCCCCATGAAATCACGTGTACAACACTCTGCTTTGTATCTGGACTGGTATTATCACTTTTTTCTGTTACCACCCATTTCATATTAGCTGCATGGTTAGTCAGCTTATAATTAAATTAACTGTGAATCATTTTAGTGGCCTGTGAAGTGGTAACTGGTCCATTTTGTGGTCTTTTGACACACTGTTTTTATAATTTGCATCATTGGCTAATTAGTTGATATTTAAAATTCTTTGACGATTTTTCCGTGGTTTCATGCTTGATTTCTTCCCGAATATTTGTTAAAGAACAGTTCTGTATGTTTTCCTTGCTGTTGGAGTTCTCTGACGGTGTGTCTGCTTTCATCATTGGTTTTGATTTCCTGTCTCATCCTGTTGTCTGCTTAGTTGTCGTCAATCCAGACCACCCCACACGCCCTCGAGGCTGGAGTTTACCCATCCATCTCCCCTCCCCCGTCCCCCCACTTGCTCTGGTCACGGCCGTGCTGTGGTCCACAGCGTGTGTCCCCTTAGTCGGGTTTGTGCTTTGTCTTCATGTCTCATTAAATGGTGTTTTTCCCCCATAGCACTAAGTTGAATTGGTGTATCACTATACAGTTACAGGAGAAGGCAATGGCAACCCACTCCAGTACTCTTGCCTGGAAAATCCCATGGATGGATGAGCCTGGTAGGCTGCAGTCCACGGGGTCGCACAGAGTCAGACATGACTGAAGCGACTTAGCAGTAGCAGCTGATTTATGTAAATAATACATGCTTATTGTAAACAAAGATAAATAGAAAAACAAAAGAAGGACAAAGTTTAATTCATCATTACTGATTTTACCATCCAGATATTATTTATACTACTATTAATCCTTTGGTATACTTCCCTTAAGTCTTTATTCTAAGATATGCAATACATACTATGCACACCCATATATTTTGTATTGTATATATTTTTGCATCCTGTCTTGAAATATTTTAAGAATTTTTTGTTAGGAAATACCTTTCAAAATATTATTTTTTCATTATTGTATAACATTACAGTATATGAATGTACCCTAATTTATTGAGAAATAAGATAATACTGTGTTGATCATTCTTTTGCATCTGTTTTTGTGCGCAAATGTGACTATCATTTCTTTGGAATACTTTTCTAGAATCAAATCACTGATCAAAAAATATAGTTTTTAAAGTTTTTAATTCTAATTAGCAAATTTCCTCTGATTTTACCTAATTTACAATCTTCTAGCTCGTATAAAAGTACCAGTTTCACTCTACCTTCATCAATATTGGATGTTATCCTTTCTCTAAAAATCTTGGTCATTTGCTTTTTTTTTTTCCCCTAGTGGGGTCTTAATTACTTTAACATACTTGAATTGAGTTCATTAAATATTTTAATGTATTTTGGGTCCAACTCTAGCATATTCCTTTTGCCCATTTTTCTACATTTCTATATTCATCTCTTTTCTTGTTAATTTATAAGAATTATTCATGTATCAAAGGTCTCGATATTCTATTTAAGGAACAACTTAACCTTTTTGAAAGTATCAAGGTCGTGAAGTTACCAGCCATGCCAGATTCCCTGGGTCTGAGGGGTACTTTCAGAACATGACAATTTCAGGGCTAAAAGCAAGAAATGGAAACCAGGGTAAATAGGGATGAATTGGTCACCCTAACTAAGGAGCTGTTCCATGGTAAGGGAGACTGCCGCTGCTGCTGCTAAGTCACTTCAGTCGTGTCCAACTCTGTGCGACCCCATAGACAGCAGCCCACCAGGCTCCCCCACCCCTTGGGATTCTCCAGGCAAGAACACTGGAGTGGGTTGCCATTTCCTTCTCCAGTACATGAAAGTGAAAAGTGAAAGTGAAGTCGCTCAGTCGTGTCTGACTCATGAAACATGTGATCTTGAAGCAGGAAAAATAAAGGTTTACTATCATATAGGGAGAAAACTGGTGAAACTTGACTGGTCTGTAGATTAAAGAATAATATCATCAAGACAGTATGGTACTGGCACAAAGGCAGAAATATAGATCAATGGAATAAAATAGAAAGCCCAGAGATAAATCCATGTACCTATGAACATCTTATCTTTGACAAAGGAGGCAAGAATATACAATGGAGAAAAGACAATCTCTTTAACAAATGATGCTGGGAAAACTGGTCTACCACTTGTAAAAGACTGAAACTGGAACACTCTCTAACACCATACACAAAAATAAACTCAAAATGGATTAAAGATCTAAACATAAGACCAGAAATTATAAAACTCCTAGAGGAGAACATAGGCAAAACACTCTCCAACATACATCACAGCAGGATCCTCTATGATCCACCTCCCAGAATATTGGAAATAAAAGCAAAAATAAACAAATGAGACCTAATTAAACTTAAAAGCTTTTGCACAATGAAGGAAACTATAAGCAAGGTGAAAAGACAGCCTTCAGAATGGGAGAAAATAATAGCAAATGAAGCAACTGACAAAGAATTAATCTCAAAAATATACAAGCAGCTCCTGCAGCTCAATTCTAGAAAAATAAATGACCCAATCAAAACATGGGCCAAAGAACTAAACAGACATTTCTCCAAAGAAGACATACAGATGGCTAACAAACACATGAAAAGATGCTCAACATCACTCTTTATCAGAGAAATGCAAATCAAAACCACAATGAGGTACCATCTCATGCGAGTCAGAATGGCTGCTATCCAAAAGTCTACAAGCAATAAATGCTGGAGAGGGTGTGGAGAAAAGGGAACCCTCTTACACTGTTGGTAGGAATGCAAACTAGTACAACCACTATGGAGAACAGTGAAGAGATTCCTTAAAAAACTGGAAATAGAACTGCCTTATGACCCAGCAATCCCACAGCTGGGCATACACACCGAGGAAACCAGAATTGAAAGAGACATGTGTACCCCAATGTTCATCACAGCACTCTTTACAATAACCAGGACATGGAAGCAACGTAGATGTTCATCAGCAGACAAATGGATAAGAAATCTGTGGTACATATATACAATGGAGTATTACTCAGCCATTAAAAAGAATGCATTTGATTCAGTTCTAATGAGGTGGGTGAAACTCGAGCCTATTATACAGAGTGAAGTAAGTCAGAAAGAAAAATACCAATACAGTATACTAATGCATATATATGGAATTTAGAAAGATGGTAACAATGACCCTATATGTGAGACAGCAAAAGAGACACAGATGTAAAGAACAGTCTTTTGGACTCTGTGGGAGAAGGCAAGCATGGGATGATTTGAGAGGGTAGCATTGAAACGTGTATATTATCATATGTGAAGCAGATCACTGGTCCAGGTTTGACATGTGAGACAGGGTGCTCAGGGCTGGTGCACTGGGATGACCCTGGGGGATGGGATGGGGAGGGAGGTGGGAGGGGGTTTCTGGATGGGAACACATGTGTGCCCGTGGCTGATTCATGTCAATGTTTGGCAACAACCACTACAATATTGTAAAGTAATTAGCCTCCAATTAAAATAAGTAAATTGATTTAAAAAAAGAATAATACCATATAAATATTAATTTCCTGATTATGATCATTGCACTGTGGCTATGGAAGAGAATATCTTTGTTTTTAGGAAATACACATTGAAGTGTTTATGGATAAAGAGACATAATGTCTGAAAATTATTCTCACCCAATTGGGGGAGAGAAAGAGAATATAATAAAGTTAACATGGTAAAATGTTAGCAATTGGGGAACATAGAGGGAAGGGTATTTGGAAAGTCTTCACATTATGTTTTGTAACTTTTTATAAGTCTATAATTATTTCAACATAAAATGC
The DNA here is from genome assembly GCA_006410635.1 of Cephalophus harveyi. Taxonomy (NCBI): domain Eukaryota; kingdom Metazoa; phylum Chordata; class Mammalia; order Artiodactyla; family Bovidae; genus Cephalophus; species Cephalophus harveyi. The sequence goes on from SJYT01076405.1 coordinate 118,402, forward strand.
TTTATAAAAAGAGATTAATTGCCTGCCATGCACTACAAATATTTCCCCCAGTTTTTCATTTATATCTTCACTTGTTTATATTGTGTGACATTTGTATTTCTTTTTTACTTTACCACTTGCAAATTTTACATCATACTTTTTTCTGTTTTTCTGAAATACTTCAAGTCCTAGAGAGCAGGCATGAACAGTGTCTGAAACCTCTTGCTGCCCAATAAATTCTTGATAAATAAATTAATAAGCTAATTTTACTCACCTCTAAAGAAGATACATTTTTACATATAATTACTTCTAAATCTTCACTGTTAAATATTTTTATAAACCCATTAATGTTATGTATTGGAATTTACTTTGGTTGTACCTCATGAGGTAGAGATAAATTTATTCTCCCCTTCAAACTAGTAGTTTTAGCACTATTTGTAAAGCAGATCTTATTTATGGAGTTTTGAAATATACTGAATCATATACTGAATTTCATCATATACCACTTTCATCATATACTGAATTGTACATTCTTATGAAAATCTGTAGTAGAAGCTTATATTTTCAAGGCCTAGCTAAATGCCATGGTCTTGATTAAGGTATATTGATTAATTAGAAATATGCTAAACTCTAGCATCGCAAAAAGTCTATATCATTGCAGCCTTACATTGTTTATTTTTTACTGGGCAAATGCTTCTTCTCCACAATCAAATATATTCTATTTGAAAGTATGCATACTCTTTGGATGTTTCTGCAAGAAAAGAGCTCTACTAACTCTAACTAACAATTATTTTCTTTTTATACTCAAAAAAACCTAGATACATTTTAATGATAATTCCATTTAATACAGCATTCAAATATTGACTCAACATTGCGAACAAAAAAATATTTTTAATCCTTAAATAATTGAAGGGGAAATGGAGACACAAATTTTTGACCAGTGGTCAAAAATAGAAATACTATAGAAATAGAATATTGTAGAAATTATTAAAGTTAAGAATGTATATCTTCTCTTGGCACTGGATTTGTAATAGGCTGTGACTATTTGTTACAAAAGTGAGGAAAGGGGCTAGTTACAATGGCTATTTGGCATATGACACATGAACTAGGTGATCAAAGTTAATATAAATAGTAATAAAATATATCAGTGTTATGTATGCTCAATATGATGCCCCGAGAAAGGCACAATATCATCTCAGTGGTATTTTAGCTGAATACAATAAACTTTGAATCATAAGAATACATAACCCAAAGCCACATTTGGGGAACTTTTGCAAAATCACTGGCCAGTGCTCTTTGAAAGTATCAAAATCATGAAAGATGAAAGAAGACAGGGAATGCCACAGATGGCAGGAGACTAAGGAGATATGGCAATTTACTTAATATCTTAGTTGATTAACTATTGTTGTTGTTGTTTAGTCACTCAGTCATGTACAACTCTATGAGACCCCATGGATGCAGCATGCAGACTTCCCTGTCTTTCATTTCCCAAGGCTTGCTTAAAGTCATGTCCATTGAATCAGTGATGCCATCTAACTATCTTGTCCTCTGTCATTCCCCTTCTCACCCTGGCTTCAGTTTTGCCCAGCCATCAGGGTGTTTTCCAGTGAGTCAGTACTTCCCATCATGTGGCCAAAGTATTGGAGCTTCAGCTTCAGCCATCTGTCCTTCCAGTGAATATACAAGACTGGTTTTCTTTAGGATTGACTGGTTACATCTCCTTGCAGTCCAAGGGACTCTCAAGAGTCTTCTCCTACACCAAGTTCAAAAGCATTAATTTCATGGCTTGCAGTCACCATCTGTGGTGATTTTGCGGAGCCCAAGAAAATCACACAAAAAAGTCTGTCACTGTTTCTATTTTTTCCCCATCTATATGCCATGAAGTGATGGGACCAGATGCCATATTCTTAGTTTTTTGAATGTTGAGTTTTAAGCTAGCTTTTCACTCTCCTCTTTCACTTTCATCAAGAGGCTCTTTAGTTCCTCTTCACTTTCTGTCACAAGACTGGTATCATCTGCATGTCTGAGATTATTGATATTTCTCCCAGCAATCTTGATGCCAGCTTGTGCTTTATCCAGCCTGGCATTTCACATGATGTACTCTGCAAGGAGATCCAACCAGTCCATTCTGAAGGAGATCAACCCTGGGATTTCTTTGGAAGGAATGATGCTAAAGCTGAAACTCCAGTACTTTGGCCACCTCATGCGAAGAGTTGACTCATTAGAAAAGACTCTGATGCTGGGAGGGATTGGGGGCAGGAGGAGAAGGGGACGACCGAGGATGAGATGGCTGGATGGCATCACCGACTCGATGGACGTGAGTCTGAGTGAACTCCGGGAGATGGTGATGAACAGGGAGGCCTGGCGTGCTGCGATTCATGGGGTCGCAAAGAGTTGGACACGACTGAGCGACTGAACTGAACTGAACTGAACTCTGCATATAAGTTAAATAAGTTGGGTGACAATATACAGCCTTGACATACTCCTTTCTCAATTTGGAAACAGTCCATTGTTCCATGTCTGGTTCTATCTGTTACTTCTTGACCTGCAAACAGGTTTCTCAGGAGGCAGGTAAGGTAGTCTGGTATTTCTATCTCTTGAAGAATTTTCCATAGTCTTTTGTGGTCCACACAGTCAAGGGTTTTAGTGTAGTCAATGAAACAGATGTTTTTCTGGAAATCTCTTTTGCTTTTTCTATGATCTAAGGGATGCTGACAATTTGATCTCTGGTTCTCTACCTTTTCTAAATTCAGCTTGAACATCTAGGAGTTCTCGGTTCATGTACTGTTGAAGTCTAACTTGGAGAATGTTGAGCATTACTTTGTTAGTGTGTGAAATATGTGAAATGAGTACAATTGTGGGGTAGTTTGAAGATTCTTTGGCATTGCCCTTCTTTGGGATTGGAATGAAAACTGAGGTTTCCCCATCCTGTGACCACTGCTGAGTTTTCCAAATTTGCTGGGCATTTTGAGTGGAGCACTTTTACAGCATCATCCCTTAGGCTTTGAAATAGCTTAGCTGGAATTCCATCACCTCCACTAGCTTTGTTCATAGTGATGCTTCCTAAGGCCCACTTGACTTCACACTCGAAGATGTCTGGCTCCAGGTAAGTGATGACACCATGGTGGTTATCTGAGTCATGAAGATCTTTTTTGTATATTTTTTCTGTATATTCTTGCCACTTCTTAATATCTTCTGCTTCTGTTATGTCCATACCATTTCTGTCCTTTATTGTGCTCATTTTTTCAAGAAATGTTCCCTTGGTATCTCTAATTTTCTTGAAGAGATCTCTAGTCTAGTGTTTTCCTCTATTTCTTTGCATTGTTCACTGAGGAAGGCTTTATCTCTCCTTGTTATTCTTAGAAACTCTGCATTCAGATGGGTGTATCTTTCCTTTTCTCTTTTGCTTTGCTTCTCTTCTTTTCTCAGCTATCTGTAATGCCTCCTCAGGCAACCATTTTGCCTTTTTACATTTCTTTTTTTGGGGTATGGTTTTTATCACCATCTCCTGTGCAAAGTTACAACCTCAGTCCATAGCTCTTCAGGCACTATGTCTATCAGATCTAATCCCTTGAATCTATTTGTCACTTCCACTGTATGATTTGATTAATTACTTAATTAACCAAATTATCCTGGATTAGATCTTGGGCAAAACAAAGAACATTTGGGAAAATTGACAAAATTTGAGTGAGATCTATAGATTAGTTGTATTGTGCGACCCCATAGACGGCAGCCCAACAGGTTCCTCTGTCTCTGGGATTCTCCAGGCAAGAATACTGGAGTAGGTTGCCATTTCCTTCTCCAATGCATGAAAGTGAAAAGTGAAAGTGAAGTCGCCGAGTCATGTCCGACTCCCAGCGACCCCATGGACTGCAGCCTACCAGGCTCCTCCGTCCATGGGATTCTTCAGGCAAGAGCACCGGAGTGGGGTGCCATTGCCTTCTCCAGTTGTATTGTATTGGTATTAATTTCCTGGTTTTGATAATTTACACAGTTATGTAAGATATTAACATTAGAGGAAGTCAGATGAAGGTTATATAGGAATTCTCTTTACTTTTTAAGCAACTTTTATGTAAATCTAAAATTTCTAAATAAAAAGTTGAAAAATTTAGGAGGATGGATTAAACTCTATGTTCTTAAAGGAAAAACTCTCCCAATTTCCAAGGGCCACATCAATTGTTTCCATCATTAATATGGTCACCTAAGCTCAACATTCAGAAAACGAAAATCATGGCATCCAGTCCCATCACTTCATGGGAAATAGATGGGGAAACAGTGGAGACAGTGTCAGACTTTATTTTTGGGGACTCCAAAATCACTGCAGATAGTGACTGCAGCCATGAAATTAGAAGACGCTTACTCCTTGGAAGGAAAGTTATGACCAACCTAGATAGCATTTTCAAAAGCAGAGACATTACTTTGCCAACTAAGGTCTGTCTAGTCAAGGCTATGGTTTTTCCAGTAGTCATGTATGGATGTGAGAGTTGGACTGTGAAGAAGGCTGAGCACTGAAGAATTGATGCTTTTGAACTGTGGTGTTGGAGAAGACTCTTGAGAGGCCCTTGGACTGTAAGGAGATCCAACCAGTCCATTCTGAAGGAGATCAACCCTGGGATTTCTTTGGAAGGAATGATGCTAAAGCTGAAACTCCAGTACTTTGGCCACCTCATGTGAAGAGTTGACTCATTGGAAAAGACTCTGATGCTGGGAGGGTTTGGGGGGCAGGAGAAGAAGGGGACAACAGAGGATGAGATGGCTGGATGGCATCACTGACTCGATGGACGTGAGTCTGAGTGACCTCCGGGAGTTGGTGATGGACAGGGAGGCCTGGTGTGCTGCGATTCATGGGGTCGCCAAGAGTTGGACACGACTGAGCGACTGAACTGAACTGAACTGAAGCCTTTGTAATGTGTGTGTAATGTGAGATGCCTTTGTGGAAGGGTCATTAGCTGTGGATGGTGTACAGAATAGACAACATCATTTCTCCAAGATATGATATTCACTGTATACAGCAGTCATTCATTAAACAGACATACCAAATAGTATTTGAGATGCTGAAAATACAATGTTGAGCAAGATAATAGATCCCTGGCCTCCTGGAATTTCCAGTCTTATTAATGAGGAAGATAAATCAGAACTTAATTTTTTTTTTTGGCAAATCTTGAAAGTAGGCATCTCAGTATAAAAAAGGTGTTGAGAGAATGGGACTTAGGTCAAAAAAGAAACTTGTCACAAGCCTTGGAGAAGGTATTCAAATTGGTAAGGCAGTGGTGTGTCCCTGTGCTTTTCATGTATAACTGCAGACCATTAGTCCATGATTGTATAGGAGAGAAGGGCAGAAGGCAGAAAAGTGGATTACAGGAAAGAAAAATCAGTAGAAAGTAATACGGGGGACCGATTGAAAGAGTGAAGGTGAGAAAAGGAATTAATGAGAACATTTGCGGTTAGTTTATGATTTAGGCTACAAGCATAGCTGCAAAAAAAAAAAAAAAGGCAAGAGAATTGGAGGAGAGTGAAGGACTCTGCTGAGTTATACGTGATTTTAGAACGTGTGTATAGAGGACAGAAAAGGGGGGATGGGAGACAGCAAGAGAGAAAACATCAAATGGGAGAAAACATCAAATTGGGGGCTGCTGAAAAAGGAAACGGTACACGGATGCTTGGGAGGAAGGATACTAGTCACCTACAAGCCCGGGAATGCGTGGGAAGCGGGAGTGTCTGGGCGGTGCCGGTGGCTGCGAGCTCGCCCCAGGGCCCGGGAGCTTGCCGACTGGGGCGCCCCAGCTAGGCGCGTGGTAGGGGGAAGGTTGCGGGGTGGAGGGGGAGGTGTGCACTGTGTTTGGTGATGTCATCGCAAGTCAGGGAGCGGTGAAATTTAACACCGGCCGGATTTGCTGGGCTCGTCTTCTTCCAGGGGAAGCAGCCGGCGGCAGTCCACGCCGAGCGCCTGCAGTTGCCACCGGCCAGCTCGCACGGACAAGATTTCCGAAGTGGGTGTGTGTACTTGTCTGACAAATGTTCCAGCGCGGGTTGTTTCCAAGGACTTCCTCCCCCACTTCATCTCCTGCCCTCCCCCCACTCCTTTCTCCTCCCAGGCCCAAAGCGGAGGACTCCACTGGAGTCACGGAGTCGCCTTTGAACCGCAAGTGAACTCGAGGGCTGCGCTCGCAGCCGAGCTCCCGCTGCTGCCGGCGTCCCGCAGCCCGCCAGCGAGGTGTCCCTCCTTGCCCGCCCTCCCAGGGGAGCGCTCCCCCTCACCCACCCCGGGCCTGTCCGCTACCGAGCTGGGGCCCTGGGCAGCCTAGCCGTCTACCCGCCCGGTGCCATTTCTCTGCTCTTCTTCCATCTGTCCCTCCCTTTTTTGGTTATTGTTGAGGTTTTAGAGCATCGTTTTCATATGATTTTTTCCCCCCTTTTTCATGGACAGTACCTGCACACTTAGCAGTTCGGAGTTGGCTTCTGTTTTCCGTTAGCGCCCCGCTGTAAGGACAAATGCATACAAATGCATTTAGGAGCCCACAGGACAAGGCGTGGACAGGTCTCCCACACGGCAAAATCGTAAGTAGCCCACCCGCGGGGCGGGGGTTAGACCGGCAGCTCTCCCCACCCCCTGGATCCGCTGAGCCAGTTGGAGATTTGCGCCCTAGCTACTTGGCACTTTTTTTTTTTTTTTTAAATTTGGGAGCCGGCGAACAGCCGCAGCTGTCTCTTATACACATCTAAGGACTTCCTCCCCCACTTCATCTCCTGCCCTCCCCCCACTCCTTTCTCCTCCCAGGCCCAAAGCGGAGGACTCCACTGGAGTCACGGAGTCGCCTTTGAACCGCAAGTGAACTCGAGGGCTGCGCTCGCAGCCGAGCTCCCGCTGCTGCCGGCGTCCCGCAGCCCGCCAGCGAGGTGTCCCTCCTTGCCCGCCCTCCCAGGGGAGCGCTCCCCCTCACCCACCCCGGGCCTGTCCGCTACCGAGCTGGGGCCCTGGGCAGCCTAGCCGTCTACCCGCCCGGTGCCATTTCTCTGCTCTTCTTCCATCTGTCCCTCCCTTTTTTGGTTATTGTTGAGGTTTTAGAGCATCGTTTTCATATGATTTTTTCCCCCCTTTTTCATGGACAGTACCTGCACACTTAGCAGTTCGGAGTTGGCTTCTGTTTTCCGTTAGCGCCCCGCTGTAAGGACAAATGCATACAAATGCATTTAGGAGCCCACAGGACAAGGCGTGGACAGGTCTCCCACACGGCAAAATCGTAAGTAGCCCACCCGCGGGGCGGGGGTTAGACCGGCAGCTCTCCCCACCCCCTGGATCCGCTGAGCCAGTTGGAGATTTGCGCCCTAGCTACTTGGCACTTTTTTTTTTTTTTTTAAATTGGGAGCCGGCGAACAGCCGCAGCATCCTCCCCTTGTCTCCTCAATTTGTAAAATACCGTGCTTGAAAGGAAGCCTCCTGCCAGCGGGTCTCTCAGACAGTTTATGCTAAAGAGATCCTGCGGCTCGGGAGGAACAGCTCGCTGGCTCACTTCCCGAGGCCGGTGGTAGCGGCTCTTGCAGCCCCGGAGCTGGACTCGTTGACGCCCGCCCGGGCTCCAGCTCTCATTGCCCTCGCATCCTCCTTCCGTTCTCCTCCCTCAGGGCCCTGGCTGAGGTCTTGTTTCCCCTCGGTGCTCCTCGGGCATCCAGCCTGGGAACTGCTGGGGTGCTCGCGGTCCCGCTGGGCTCTGTGCGCGGAGCCTGAACCATGCGGCAGGGTTGCCGAAAGGGGGAGAGGGTGCCCACAGAACCTCGGACATCAGGGAGCTCCTGGAATCATGAGACACAGAGGCAGTTGCCTCTAGTCGTTAGGAGGCCAACAAACGTGCTGCCCCTCTGGGGCCCAGGCTGCCCCCTGCTCACTGGAGTGTCATTGGGGAAGGGGCTGGACCCCGGAGGGGAGGGCGGGGGGCGCCCGGGGCTGCTGTTCCCAGGGAGTGATCTCACCGGCCCTCCCTGGCACTCCATCTGCTCTTTGGGCATTGTACCGGCTCCCACTGCCTCAGTGGGAGAAGAGCGTGGATGAAGGATAGGGGCGCGTGGCCTTGGCTGGCTGTCCTGGCCCTTCCTGGAAGATGTCAGTAGGTTATAGAAGTTTGGTTTTGGCCTCAGGGGCAGGAGAGACAAGGGCGGCTGTGGTCATTCTCTGCTACTAGGCTGCAACGGGGAGAGCAGGAAGGAGGAGGGCAGGGGGGCAGGACTGAGGGTGCCAGCTAAGGGCAGGCGGAGGCGGAGTGCAGAGAAAGACCGCCTTGTGGCAGTGTTTGTATGAACATGTGCTTCCCAGCCGCTGGCAGCCGAGCCTGGCTGGGGCTCGCGCACTCTCTCCTTCCACCTCTGGAAGCCTGGGCGGACAGCCGGCTTCCCCACTGACAAGGATGCACATACCCACGAGCCCGCTGCAGAATGAATCAGTGAGCGGGAAAGCTCAAAACCTCAGCCACCACGTGCGTCCATGCAGGGGTGTGCCCAGGCCCCCCGGGGCAAGGGGGAGGGCGGGATTCCTGACTTCTCCTCCAGAGTCCCAGAAGTGGTTAGTCCCTGCGGGCCGCTGAACCCAGAGCTGCTCACGCAGGGCTCATCAGTTTTCCAGACAGGTTTCTCGCCACTTCTCTCGATGAAAGCACCTTGCATGGACCTGCCTTGGAAAGCAGGGTAGGGAGTGCAGCGGATCCTGAGGACCGCTGGACCAGGGTGAGAGGAATGGTAGAATGAGACTTGGGTCTCTGAGGCTCCAGGGCCACCCCGAGAGATTGGGTGAGGTCCTCCACTTCCTGTTCCGCCGCTCCAGCGTCCCCCTCCATCCATTGCCCTGCTTGCCCTCCCTGTTCCCCTGCATCCATGCGCTCTTCTTGCCCTCCCTGCCAGTGCCCACCCGCAGGGCTTTCCCTTGGCCCTGACAGGAAGCCCACGTTGCTGACTAACATTCCCCTTGGCAGTTGTGACCAACCTCGCAGATGAAAGGAGATCTTCAGCTCTTAGCCCCTGTCTTGTCTGGTTTACAATTCCCTTCCAGACGCTCCCAGAAAAGGTCCTGCATACATTCTTGGGCAGTTTGGGGTTTGTAAATTGGGTCCAGATGATTGGGGGGAGGGAGGCAGAGAAACCAAACAGAATGGATTACACCGAGGAACTTCTGAGAAAAAGTTAGACTATGAGTAACTGGGGAGAAGAATCTTCCTGGAGAGGCATCAGATGGGTAGAGGACCCTGTGTGAAGGTCCTCCTCTCTCCTGTTCTCCAAGCAGCCTCCAGCCAGGGGCCTTGCAGACTCCTGTGATACCAAGTTTGTTCCATGACAGTTCCCAGTGGGGTGAACTGCAGGAAATTGAGGGTAATTCAAGATTACATCAGATTGCAACCCCTCACAGCTTCAGCCACACGTAGAGTGGGGAAACATAGTTACCAACTGAGCTGAGAAAATTGTTTCTTCAAAAAAAATCCAGTTTCCGTAAAGAATTAATAGTTCTTCAGTTTGAAATAAATGCTACCAACCTCATAGGAATAGGGACTTAGGAACAAGCAGCTGATTAGCTGATGATAATGTCAGGCCACTGTATTAAACCTTACAGTGCCTAATGTAACCCCTGAGGTTTTAATTTTCCACCATCCTTTTGTGGTGATGTTTTGTAAGAGCAGAGGTGGTTTTTAAAAAAATCACAATTCTGATTAGTCACCCAGAAATATTTACAGTTTTAAAACTAGATCCTTACAGACATTTTATTTCAGAGAGCTGCTTTTATTTTGATTCACATTCACATTCCTAATGTGAATTTGTGGAATTAATGAAAAAAAATTAAAACTAAGAATGATAGGTACATTGATTTCTGTAAACAAAAGTGTAAACAAAGTTTGGGATATAAAGGTCTATTTCCTAGCTTGCATGAAATTCTACTTTTAAAGTTGCCTCATTATCTTTGTGTTCAAATAAATGTTTAAAACAAATGGATGTCTTAGGAAGAGGAATTGTAATTTATAGAAAGTAATTCTGAGTGTTATTTATACATTGTGCTTGATAAACTGTGAAGCTACAGGAGAATGATAAATTGTATTATAGGAATTAGAATAGCTGTGCTAGTTTTCTTGCCATGCTTTGCAACTCTGACTTATTTTAGAATTTGTAATTATGAGTGAGAAGTGAAGACGATTTCATTTTCATTCTTATAAAAGGCTAATGTTCTGTCATTCATTCACTTATCATTCATTTACTGATTTATTCAGCAAATGTTCACTGAGTTCACTATGTGTCTAGCATGATTCTAGGCAGAAGGGATACAGTGATTAAGACAGAAGCACAGTTGCCGCCTTCCAATGTGCCCAGTTAATATAGGAAACAAAAAATGAAACAAGCAAGTATAAACAATGAAACCAGCAAAAAAAAAAAAAGAAATAAGGATATATACAGAAGGACATCTAACTGTCTTGTTAGTTGGGGAAGAGAGGGAGGGGTAGTACTGGAAGGAAAGGCTAACCAGAGGAAATGAAATCTAGACTGAGACATAAGTGGAAAATGCATGGAACTTTACAGACAGAACAGTAAAAGGCTCAGAGGTGAGACAGCATGGTGCATTTGAGGGCCCAGAAGAAATGAAGTTGGTTGGAACACACATTCTAGGGGCAGCGTGGTTGAAGCAGGATTTGGAGAGAGAAACAGAGAGACTAGATCATGAAAACTCTTTACTTCCTTAGCTAAATAAATGGAGGTTAGATGACCTGACTTCTTGATCTTGCGTTCACTGTGCAGGTGGAAAATGTCAGAGGAGTTATATATCGGTTGAAACTCGAGACAGCTTGATAATCTCCTTGACTGAAGATTTGATGCATTCATTCATTTAAAAATCTTTTACTTAACAGTAGTGTCAGTTCAGTTCAGTCTCTCAGTCCTGTCCAACTCTTTGCAACCCCATGGACTGCAGCATGCCAGGTTTCCCTGTAAATCACCAACTCCTAGAGCTTGCTGAAACTCATGTCCATCAAGTCAGTGATGCCATTCAACCTCTTATCCTCTGTCATACCCTTCACCACCTGAAGTTTCAGTTTTGCCCAGCACTGGGGTCTTTTCCAGTAAGTCAGTACTTTGCATCAGGTGGCCAAAGTATTGGAGCTTCAGCTTCAGCATCAGTCTTTCAAATGAATATTCAGGACTGATTTCCCTTAGGATGGACTGATTTGATCTCCTTGCAGTCCAAGGGACTCTCAAGAGTCTTCTCCAACAGTTCAAAAGTTCAAAAGCATCAATTCTTTGGTGCTTAGCTTTCTTTAAGGTCCAACTGTCACATCTATTCATGACTACTGGAAAAACCATAGCTCTGTATGGTTTAACTTATATGCAGAGTGAAAAGTGAAAGTCATGTATGGACTGAAAGTGAAAGTCACTGTATGGACATTTGTTGGCAAAGTAATGTCTCTGCTTTTTATATGTTGTATAGGTTTGTCATAGCTTTTCTTCCAAGGAGCAAGCATCTTTTAATTTCATGGCTGCAGTCACCATCTGCAGTGATTTTGGAGCCCAGGAAAAAATGTCTGTCATGGTTTCCATTGTTTCCCCATCTGTTTGCATGAAGTGATGGGATTGGATGCTATGATCTTAGTTTTTTGAATGTTGAGTTTTAAGCCAGCTTTTTCATCAAGAGGCTCTTTAGTTCCTCTTTGCTTTCTGCCATAAGGGTGGTATCATATGCATAGCTGAGGTTATTAGTATTTCTCCTGGCAATCTTGTTTCCAGCTTGCACTTCTTGCAGCCCAGCATTTCACATGATGTACTCTGTGGCTCAGCTGGTAAAGAATTTGCCTGCAATGAGGGAGACCTGGATTTGATCCCTGTGTTGGGAAGATCCCCTGGAGAAGCAAAAGGCTACCAACTCCAGTATTTTGGCCTGGAGAATTCCATGGACTGTATAGTCTGCAAAGAGTCAGACATGCCTGAGTGACTTTCACTTTTCACTCTGCATATAAGTTAAATAAGCAGGGTGACAGTATACAGCCTTGATGTACTCCTTTTCCAATTTGGAACCAGTCCGTTGTTCCATGTCCGGTTCTAACTGTTGCTTCTTGACCTGCATGCAGATGTCTCAGGTGGCACATCAGATGGTCTGGTATTCCCATCTCTTGAAGAATTTTCCATAGTTTGTTGTGATCCACACAAAGGCTTTGCATAGTCAGTAAAGGAGAATTAGATGTTTTTCTGGAATTTTCTTGCTTTTTCTATGATCCAACGGATGCTGGCAATTTGGTCTCTGGTTCCTCTGCCTTTTCTAAATCCAGTTTAAACATCTGGAAGTTCTCGGCTCATGTACTGTTGAAGCCTAACTTGGAGAGTTTTGAGCATTACTTTGCTAGTGTGTGTGATGAGTGCAATTGTACAACAATAGTATGTGCCAGAAACTTTTCTAGGGAGTAATCAGTTTAACAATCTCTGTGGTATTTCAAGGAGAGACTATATATATATATGTGTGTGTGTGTGTGTGTGTGTGTGTGTATTTCTTCCCTGCTACTGACTGGACTCTAGGTATTTTGATCACTTGAAATCCTTAAGCATTTATCTCCTTTCTATTTCAGAAGTTGCCAGTATGTTTGGAATTTAACCAAAAGTTCTAATATGTTTCACACTAGGTTAGGTATACAAGTATCTATTGAGTTGAATTCATTTTGTGTAAGTTATTGTGTAAGTCATTTTGTGTAAGTTATTGACAATATTTTATTCCCTGAATCATCCAACTTTATCCCCACTGGTGGGATAATAACTGTTTTTCCATTACTTTGGGAACAAAGGATAGAAATTTTACTATTTCTGGATCTTAGCAGCTAGTAAAGAGCAAAATCTGTAAAGCTGTCATGACTTAAGAGAATTCTTTGGCTTGTAAATGTACTGTGATGGAAATTGTTGAAATTCTTGATGTATATTACAAGTGTGTGTTTTTCAGATTACTTTTTCCAATTGGTTTAAATGAAAATCTCCAATTCACTTTTCCTTATCACAAATTGAACCTGTGTAGGAATAAGCATCAGTAGCTTGAAGACATATATCATAAAACCTGGGGGTCTCATGAGTATCCTAAACAAAAGGATGCCTGAAATTCCCCTAAAGTAACTTAGACCCTTCAGATAAAGAGAAAGTTGAATAGCTCTAAGAATTATTTAGGGAAGATGCCTGGGGGTGGATCTTAATTCCTTAAATATTCTGAGTATGGTCTTTGGATATCTATTTCCTGCTTGATCTCCTCTAGGACTTCACCCTTCACATGTTTGGTTATGTTTTGACTGTGGCTTATGTCAAACTGAAAATGTGGCTAGCAGACCAGACACATAGAGTATTTCATGTTTTGTTAGATATCCTCCAATATTAATATTATGGATTATATTTTCTGAACATTTATTGACTATCTCCTACTATATTGTTAATTTTTTTCAGACCTAGTCTGATTTTATTAAATGTGTAAGTATATGTACTTCTGTTACTTTACATTAATGACACTTGGTCCAGACATACAAAAAAGTGAATAAAAACAGGCATGATTTGAATATTTGAAAAATATTCATGTTTAATATACTAACTAGACTTTTTGTTCTTGTTGTTGAGTTGCTCAGTCACCTCTGACTCTTTTGCAACCCCATGGACTAGACCACCAACTCTTTTGCAACGTCATGGACTAGCCCACCAGGATCTTCTGTCCATGGGATAGTCCAGGCAAGATTACTGGAGTGGGTTGCTATTTCCTCCTCCAGGAGATATTTACTTAACCTTAAGAAAAAGAAAAAAAAAAGGAAGACTTTGTTGCTGCTGCTGCTAAGCCCCTTCAGTCGTGTCCAACTCTGTGCGACCCCATAGATGGCAGCCCACCAGGCTCCCCTGTCCCAGGGATTCTCCAGACAAGAATACTGGAATGGGTTGCCATTTCCTTCTCCAATGCATGAAAGTGAAAAGTGAAAGTGAAGTCGCTCAATTGTGTCTGACCCTTAGAGACCCCATGGACTGCAACCTACCAGGCTCCTCCATCCATGGGATTTTCCAGGCAAGAGTACTGGAGTTGGGTGCCATCGCCTTCTCCAGGGAGACTTTGTTAGGGTTAACTAAATATATGAACAAATTAGCAAACTTAGTAGACTATTTTAGGTTACTTAAAAAAAGAATTGGCCAGAACTGTAAGAGGACCTTTTCCCAGTTAACATGCCCTTTGTATATAATGATTTATAGAACATTTTGCTAAGAGCGTAACTTGATCTTTGTCTTCTATGCCAGAATATTAATAGGAGTCTACCATACACACAAATTTTAGGCTTTTATATTTGGAATTTAAAATATAAAATTTATATTGTCATCACATAATAGATGAGTCAGCTGAGACTCAAAACCTTGAAATAACCTACCCAAGCTCACACAATGAGTTTGAAATAGATCTAGGACTGATCTTTTGACTCCTAGTCCATTGTTATTTTCTTATTAACCATGTTATTTTTCTCTGAAACAACTTAATACAGTTTTAGTTCTAACGTATCTAAGGACTCCAGCATGTCTAGTACAATAAGCACAGCACAACAGGGTAGAATCGCAAAACACTGCTACCCCTGAGAACTCATATCATTTGCTAATGTGGAAGTGTGATAGTTTTTCTTTATTAAGTAAATGTATTATAAGTGTCAAATCATTGGGGGACAGTGCAAAAGCAAAGAAATAAACAAGTGCAACTTAACTAGACATTTCCCAGAAAGCTTGGCTTCGTTAAACATCATTTTACTCATTGATAGAGTTGGGCTCTTTATCAAGCTGATTATATCAATTAGGTTTGATCTCTTCTCTGTATTCCCACTTCAAAGATGAGAAAAACAGTTATAATGAAAAAGAAGAAGGCTTCCATTTACCTTACCACAGAAGATTTTATTTTTTTAGTTCTTTCTCTCTTTGGACATCCAACTAAAAGTGCCCCTATTTTGCTTAACTTTTCCTAAGTGTTAAAAAAATTAGGTTCATAGGGAAGAACTAAATTCTTCAGTCATCGAGAGATCATACTATTATTCTGTTCCTGTTTTAACATATCTATTGTGTCAATTTTATGTAAGAAAATGACAAAAGGTGAAGACCTGTTACTTGCTCAGATATTTATTACTAATTAATCATAAAAGATACAGCACATGTGGGCTATAATAAAGTTATAATGAAAGCATCAAGAGTACAAAGGGGAGAAAAAGATGCAGTCCTCTCTAGGGATGATGGGAAAAATTCATGGAGCGGGTGTTCACATTAGGCTTTGATGATACTTAAGATTCTGATAGATGGAGACTGAGATCTTTTCAGGCGCTCAACAAAGTTTGCCCATAGAATAGAGAAAAACATGGTGTGGCTGGAGCTTTGGGGTGTCAGATGTAATTGGTCCCTGTTTATTGCTTTAAAATAAAGAAGAAAAAGGAGGCTGGAGCTGAGTGATAAGGACCTTGAACACCTGGTGAGGAACTTAAACTGTTCCTGTTCTTCCTTAGTTGTATGGTTAGGCCATTCAAGATGGTGATCTTCTTGCTCCCTGTCTGTCTGCTGCTCCACCAGCTCCTGCTTCACTCTCATGATTATCGAGTCTTCCTAATTGTAGGACTTAATTAGTACCTGCTTGCCCCTGCCCATGGTTTCCCTGGTAACTGATGAGCCAACCTGACGGCAGTTCTGCCCTATGAATGGCAGCCTTCCCTTCCTCTGGAAGGTTATGGCCCTGTCCTGCTTTCAGTCTGCTGGGCACGATGGAGGTATTGCTCCAGGACTTTTTTTCCTTCAGGTTCTTAAGACCCCTTTTCAATAAGCTGTTGATGTCTTTTTCTCTGTTTCTGGGCTCTCGGTTTAGTGGCTGGGCACCTATAAGGCTTGCAGGCCTCTGGGGTGCCGCCCAGCAGTTGGCTCTGTCTGGGGCAGAATTAGAAAAAGATAAAGAAAATCTCTTTTATATCATTGATTTCTATCTCTCTGTTAGTCATCAAGTTAGTAAGTAGGTACACTTATATAAGGTGTGACTCAACTGGCTTGTCATAATCTCCTAAAATCACCTGGCTAAGGGATGATATTTGATGTGTTCAGGTTTTCCTGCCTCACGCCAGGAATAGACTTGTTAACATGTCTAGAAAGAACTCTTGTCTTCCATTTTTCTCCCCTGAGGTCATTGGGGAAGTCCATGAGTTGACTGAATTGCCTGGTGAATAGTGCTAGCTGTACTTGAGCTGTATTTGGAATGGAACAGTGCCTTTTCAGTTGTTTCTAAACTCTCAGTGAACTGGATTACTTTGGGCAGGTGAGAAGTGCTTCCTTTCATGTTCCATTTTCTATTAAAACAGCATAATTCTGATACACTCTCCTTCAGTGACTGGAATCCTGAGCTATTTTCTAGTCTTACAGATGCACACGCTGCCAGTTGAAAATACAAATTTGAAAGGAAAAGTTCCTTCTTTTACTCAAATTCTAGAGGACATTAGGATTCATCCTGGAGGACCCAAGGAAATCATTTTCATTTCACACAGCTGTCTTCAACTTTCCTCCTTAGAATCACCTGCTGCTGCTGCTGCTAAGTCACTTCAGTCGTGTCTGACTCTGTGTGACCCCATAGACGGCAGCCCACCAGGCTCCCCCGTCCCTGGGATTCTCCAGGCAAGAACACTGGAGTGGGTTGCCATTTCCTTCTCCAATGCATGCAAGTGAAAAGTGAAAGTGAAGTCGCTCAGTTGTGTCCGACTCTTGGCGACCCCATGGACAGCCTACCAGGCTCCTCCATCCATGGGATTTTCCAGGCAAGAGTATTGGAGTGGTGTGCCATCTGGGAAGTGTTTAAAAATCCCTGTACAACAAATTAAAGTCAGAATCTCTGAGGGTGGAGTTGGGGAGGGCAGAACCCAAGTATTAGTAGTTTTTAGAAGTCACCAGGTGAGTCCATTAATCAGCTATGGTAGGAAGCTGAAAAACAAGTAGGCCTCACACCATCTCTTGAGCATCACCTGTTCCAGAATTGTGGTCCTCCGGGTATGATGCCCCAGATCTGTAGCATCAGCATTGCCTGGGAACTTGTTATAACTGCAAATTCTTGAGCTCCACCCCGACCTCCTGAGTCAGAAACTCTCAGGGTGGAGCCCAGAATCTTTAAGAAGCCCTCTAGGTGGTTATGTTACCTGCTTCTGTTTGAAAACCATGATCTAGAGTAGCAGAAAAGAATTTTTTTTTAAAGGTTAAATCTTATTTGTGTCATATTATAAAATTAGATATGTGATTTAAGCAAAGTATTAATATTAGATTATTTTAAGTACAATGTAACTATTAACAGTAAATATTCTAAATTGTTTTTTCTCAGAGTTTGGTACATACACAGTCAGTATTAGATCACTTGGTTAAAAATGTGTACATGCTAAGGATCCACTTCAAATTTATGAAGTCTCTGGGAAGGCCCAGAATCTGGATTTTCCACAAAAAACCAAAAATGTTGGCAGACTAACATTTGAGAAACATCTCATGGATGACACCATATATGGGAAACTATTATAGGCTTCATTAAAATAGATGGTTCAACTATTTGCACATATCAGTTGAAATTTCTATGATTTAAAATTGATTTGTATAGTTAATAACTGTTAAGTATTTTATCAAGTATTTTATCAAGTATCAAAGTCTATTAAAAACTGTTCTGTTCAAATAGTATAATTTTATAGTATACATTTTATATACTGAAGTGAAGTCACTCAGTCATGTCTGACTTATAAATAAATAGTATAATTTTATATTGGCTCACTTTTTTACATTAACATGTTCCTTTTTCTTGTTGACAAAGGTAAAAACATAGCTTTGGTGATATATAGAAAATGTAGCGATTACTGCTAGCACAGCAGGAACCTAAAAATGATTTTCAAAGGGCTTTGTCATCACTCCTTGCAGAACTGCGTTTTTAGAAATATCATTTCGGGAGTCTCTGAGTTAGACTGAATAGAATCAGAGTCTATATTAGCAAGAAAAACTAGATCATGAAATATTTTCAGCATGCTCATTACTTTTTGAAACTATCTCTGATTTTCAGCTGGGAGGTAGATAAAGCCAATTATGAAGACTAGTCAACAAAATCTATGAAAAGTTTGATTAAGCTAAAAAATTGTAAAGTATTTGCTATGTCACTAATCAACATGAATGAATATTTTGATTTGTAGTTGGTTTGAGTATGGTGTTTACAATTATGCTCATCACCGTGGTCATTGTTGATATCTACAGGTTGTTATATTTTTAGAATCAGTCATGAATCTAGTACAAGTGATTTGAATATAATCTTCAAATAGATCTTATGTAAAAATGTTTGAACAAATAACTGATCCCATAAATTTATAATGGCTGTAGTTAAGTGACTGTAAGTTGTATTTTGTGCCAATCTGCCAATAATTTTACTTTGTGTAAAATTGCATGTGTGGTGATTTGCCATAATATATACCACTTACAATAATTTCTCCTGTATTAGTTCACATTTACTGAGTTTTTCCTCTGTGCCAGGTACTGTTTTGGGTACCTGAAATGAAGCTTTTTAGTTAATCTTCAAAAACCCTTATGAGATGGATTTAATGAATGGAAACACTAAGGCACAGAGTGATTATTAAATAGGGTGCCCAAGACACATAGTGACATAACCAAAACTTGAATTCATGGCTCTTGCTTTTAATCAGTATTAGTATTAAAATACTGTATTAATTAAAAATAGCTTCATTCTTAATCCTTCACTAAGGCAGTGGCACCCCACTCCAGTCCTTTTGCCTGGAAAATCCCATGGATGGAGGAGCCTGGTAGGCTGCAGTCCATGGGGTCTCTAAGGGTGGGACACGACTGAGTGACTTCACTTTCACTTTTCACTTTCATACACTGGAGAAGGAAATGGCAACCCACTCCAGTGTTCTTGCCTGGAGAATCCCAGGGACGGGGAAGCCTGGAGGGCTGCCGTCTATGGGGTCACACAGAGTTGGACACAACTGAAGTGACTTAGCAGTAGCAGTAGCAGCAGAGTTTATTTTGGGTTTTATAACTTATAGGTCATAAATGTCCAACTAAGTTGTTCCCAATTTTTTCTTTATTTTTAGGAAACTGCTTCTTCATTTTATTGTACTATGTGTGTCAGGGGGTACTGTTCATGCACAACATCAAGGTAAGAATGTTACCTTTTTACTTATTTGTTTATGTAAAAAATTGGATTCCAGAAAGCAAAAGTATATAACTTTAAAGTCATTATAACCTTAAATTCATCATTAAGGAATAAAAAATTCTTTACAGAGTACAATGAGAATGTAAGGGTGAAAAAAACCAATTTTGGGGGAAATATGACCTTTAAGAAATTACTCATATCTTCTGTCTGTGAAATTACTTACATTTTTAAGAAAACTCTCTGTAAAAGGGAAGTTTTGTATAGTAAAAAGACTTTGTTTGTGACTTCATTTTAAGTGGGAGTTATTGGGGGTGGCAAACTGTGACTGAATTACCTTTGCACTTCTTGAAACAACGCAAGCATATGCTAAATGTTCCATCTAGATTTACATCATTAAGAAACAAAATTTTGCGTACTAGTGGGCTTGGGATTTCATTTAATTCAAATGGAGAGGTTTGGAAAATAGTTCAAGGTTTTGTTTTTGTTTGGTAGCTAGTTGCTCTGGCAGTATGGTGATAGAGTTTCTGGTATCTATGTATACCCTAATTTATTCATTTATTAAACAGCATTTAAATAATATTTTTTGTTTACCACATAGTATACTTATTACCAGTGATTGAAATGTGAATAAAATAATGTCTCTGGCTCCAAAGTGAAAAAAAAAAACATGCGCCCTTGTCAAAAGGTAAAAAAAAAGGCTCACTTGATAGAACCAACTTTTCAATGAGCAAGGAGTCACTTGTCAATTTGGTCAATTAATTGAATAATATTAGTAAAATAGCTGTAAGTAGAAAGAGCACAGAGGGGTGGTACTCTGTTTGACCAAACTGATAGGTGGACAAAGGTAAGTATTCTGTCAAGTAACACAAATATGAATTAAAATGAATCACAGAAGGCATTTTCTAATTGTCTTTTATGGGAAGATCATTAAGTCAGGTCACATGTAACTTCATGAAGAGCTATTCTTGACCAAGTCATTTGTTACTTTAGTTGCTAAACTAAAAGGGAAAGTTTGAAGGCAGGAGGAGAAAGGGACAACCAAGGATGAGATGGTTGGATGGCATAACCGACTCGATGGACATGAGTTTGAGCAAGCTCTGGGAGTTGGTGATGGACAGGGAAGCCTGGCGTGCTGCAGTCCATGGGGTCGCAAAGAGTCGGACACAGCTGAGCAACTGAACTGAACTGCAGAGAGAAACTATTTTTCAATTTCTTGTTTTTATTAGTTAGTTTCTGAGAACTTGGTAAGTACCAGTCACTGTGCTAGCAGGGTATATGTTTTCTTCGTCACCACTTCATTGCAGGGTTTTTATAATTACGCCCATGAATTGCTGCTGCTGCTGCTGCTAAGTCACTTCAGTTGTGTCCGACTCTGTGCGACCCCAGAGACGGCAGTCCACCAGGCTCCCCTGTCCCTGAGATTCTCCAGGCAAGAACACTGGAGTGCATTGTCATTTCCTTCTCCAGTGCATAAAGTGAAAAGTGAAAGTGAAGTCGCTCAATTAAGAAGAATAAATAACTACCCCAAGGGTTGCCAGCTAATAATAAATGGGAGAACTAAGATTTGAACTCAGGTACTTAGACTGCAGAGTCTACAGATTCTTTAAAATTAAGCCTCTTGGACAACAGAGAAGATAAGAAAAGAATTGTCATTATTAATATCTATTTCATGTGTTGTCCTCTGCTGGAATTTTACATATGCTATTCTAACCCTAATAATGAACCAGTAGGGTGATTATTATAGATGAAGAAACTGAGGCTCAAGGAAGGTGCTGGTCCAGGCTTATTTGGCTAAGATTTGAATTTGGGTCTGCTTATTTAACTTATATGCAGAGTACATCATGAGAAACGCTGGACTGGAAGAAACACAAGCTGGAATCAAGATTGCCGGGAGAAATATCAATAACCTCAGATATGCAGATGACACCACCCTTATGGCAGAAAG